>DVVJ01000970.1:0-12658 GCA_018234505.1 Junonia neildi neildi | reverse complement strand
TTAATTATTATCAATTAATACATTCTTGCCTAAAAAGTTTTTGAAAAAGGCACCTTTTTTTCTTGGTTCTTATAGCCTGAATTTCAAGTTGATGGCCTGCTTTTGATATTTAATGGATTCGTTTGTCATGTTACTTTATGTTAACGACAAAACAACGATGATAGCGTTTATACTTTTCTAGATATTGAGGTATTCCACATTACCTTAAATATCCCAAATATGCTGACTTTCCTCTATCTATATAAAAACAAAAAGAATCAAAAATGAAAAGAAAATAAAAATCTAACAATAAGATATCTAAGATTTTAAGATATACATATAACTATAGTTTTTCATTGAAATAAAAGTTCCATTTTTATTTTATCGCAGCCAACTAGCTTTCAAACACTGTGTTGGTACACTCAATAGTGTTCCAATACAGTGTATCTATACATGCACGCGTCCATAGGTTTAATGGTCTACGTTTAGGTAAATTAAAATATATATAATATTTTAAGAATATATTATCGTTATATAAATTATTACTAGATAAAGAAAATTTAGGAATACTTTATTTTTTATTAGATAGATAGGATATATCTAGGTATCAAAATATCTACTTATTTATTTTTATTCTATAACTTGGATATAAGCTGTCATAACGCTGACATAAACTGACGTGTATATTTTATATCTTTATTTGTTTGCCAACACTTTTTGAGGTTCGGTCATCGAAGTTTTTTAGTGTAAACAAGTTACAAAATAATTTATAAAAGCTGTAAATAATATAGAATTCTATTCATTATAAGTAAAAATACTCGTCGAAAATGTTAAAAGCTGTGATACTTATTGGTGGTCCGCAGAAAGGTAAAATTTATTTTCATGTTAGACGTCACCGGCTTTTATCAGTGCTCTATAAAATAACTTGTGTAGTTGTATTGGTTATTATATTACTGTAATTGTATGAAGATTAATCTATATCTACATTATCGTTGTATTTTCCTATGAATACCACGTCTCTTAGTAATGTGACAGATAAACACAAAACATTTTAATTTGTATGTTGCGAGTTTCGTTTTTCAGCCGTTTCTTAATTAAGCTTTAATTATTTTAATAGTCTTTTCTTTGCATGAAGTTAGTGCCTCAATTCATAAAATAATTCCCCTTTTATTGCTCACATGTTTCATTATATATTATCATTTAACATTTAGAATCAACATAACTTAGAGCCAACCTATACTTATATTTTAGAATCTTATTAACATTTAAGATAAGATTATGGTTCGAAGAATTGAGATTACATTGTTTGTATTAAATTTAATTATATGAGGAAAATACAAAATATTATTAAGAATATCTCTACACAAACTGAACAAAATAAAAAAAAAGTGTGTTAAAAAATTGAATAATTTTATTGGTAGATTTTTTTTATCTATATATATTTATTTCTTATATATTATATTTCAGGTACCAGATTTCGTCCCCTCTCGCTAGACACGCCAAAACCCCTATTCCCCATAGCTGGCCTCCCATTGATACAACACCATATAGCAGCATGTGCGAAACTTGAAGATTGTAAGGAAATCCTCATCATTGGCTCCTATACTACCACCACTATGGCCCCGTTTGTTAGCGAGATGCAGAAGGAGTATCATGTTATTATAAGGTAACTAATTAAATTGGTATGTGTAAAAGTTTGTAGCTATGGATGATTAGTCTTTAGAAGAAAGACAATTGTACAGGTTTCAATGATACTTAAATGTAAGAAAGCATATTTCTCCGAAAAACATAAAATTTAAGTGTAAAGAAATCTGAGATATATTTAATATTAGAATGTATGCTGATCACTGTTAGATTACACTAACAACATAAATGCAAAAGTAACTTTGCCTGTTTGTTCGTCTATCTAGTGAATTTTTTATACCCAAACTGCTCTGAAATCAAAAAACAAATTCATCAAAAATTCAAAAAGTTAGATACAACCATGAATAAGGACCTAAACTACTTTTTGGCTTAATTTCCAACATCTACTGGTTTACCTGAACAAGTCTGCTTATTGATATTATACAAATTTTTTAGTTAAGTAATCATTACAATAGAACTGTTTCTTATCATTCAAAAGAAGAGTACATTTTCTTTCAAAAGCTGCTATGCTTAACAATAAAAGATTTTTAGTTCTTAAATTGTAATTACTTATTCTTTATTGTAACAGATACCTTCAAGAATTCACTCCTCTCGGTACTGGGGGTGGTCTCTACCACTTCAGAGATCAAATCAGAGCAGGAAATCCTACTGCATTCTTTCTTCTTAATGGTGATGTTTGTGCCGACTTTCCGCTTAAAGAGTTGTGGGCGTTTCATGAAGAAAGACCTACTGCTTTGGTGAGAATGTTTATTTTACTATAAATTAATTGTTAAATGTGATTTCATAGTATGTACTATTTATTTCCATTAAAAGTGACTGAATATTGGTACACAGATTGACTTACTTTGTTCCTATGGTCGGTGTTACAACCTCAAATGTAAAGTAGAAAGTAAAAAGCTGTATTTTGTATGATGAGTGTGAGAACTAAAAGCTTAACTCATGGAGTTTTGCTTATTTGCAACACATTTGTAAACCTCTGGGTCTACAAATGCATATTGCTCAACTAGGAAAATATAAATAAAATTTTGAGAAATTTACTAAAATGCGATTAATAGAATAGGTCATTTGTATCCTTAAACTAGCTGACCCGGCAGACTTCGTACTGCCTCAATTTAGAAGATTTGTATTGGAAATAGAATAGGTCTGTTTTAGAGGTTTGTCGGTAATTATTCGAATTTTTTTCATCTTTTAAACCTTCCCTAGACCTCCACGAATATTTCAAGACCAAGATATCATAAATCGATTTAGTCGTTTTCGAGTTTTAGCGAGACTAACGAACAGTATTTCATTTTTATATATATAGATTAAAATTATTCCTAAATGTGCACTAAGACTGATTTGCATTACATTATTAAATATCACATGTTGCCAAATCACTGCCAACCTTAGAATATTAATGAAAAGAGAGTACTTTATTTAATTCTAACTTATTTAATGTTTCAGGTAACAATAATGGGAACGGAAGCGACACGGCAACAGTCAATACACTATGGCTGTATGGTCCGTGAGCCCACAACCAAGGCAGTGACACATTATGTAGAAAAACCCAGCAGTTATATATCTACACTGATCAATTGTGGAGTGTATGTGTGTTCGTTGCAAGTGTTTCACACTATGGCTGAGGCGTTTCAGAGGAAACAGGATGGATTTTATAAGTATGAAACTTTTAAATTTGTATATAATTTTTATGTGTGTGTATTGTTGAAATGGGATTGGTTTATAGTGACCAAGTCTAACTGTAAATTCTTGACTACAGTTCTTATGAGTTAAAAATGGGACTAAGGGTTCATTCAAGTATTACGTAACGCAGTTTGGGGGGAGTGGAGGGTCTTGTAAAACGTTACGGTGCGTTATGGGGCCGGGAGGGGGTATAACAACAACGCGTTACGTATCGACATAATTGTGATTTTCAGATGAAAATGGTCTCGAAAATTATTTTAGTGCCCATTTTCACCTAAAAATTTTGGTAAAATGTTACGTAACGTCTAGTGGAAGGGGTACAGAACAACGTTACGGTGCGTTACATGTGGGGGAGGGGGGTCTGAAATCTTCAAAAATTGCGTTACGTAATACTTGAACGACCCCTTACCGCCGAATGTAAGTTACACCTTTGTCTCACTAGGTATTAGGTATTATTGCAAAAAATATAAAAAGATGAACAAAAGTAGTTTTCAATAATTTTATTCACACATTTTTATTCTCTTTTAATAAGTTATACAACCAATAATGGATCAAGAGTTTAGAAAAAACTAAATATAAAATTATTTTTTCTTAACTAAACACTTGAAGATCTCAAATCGCTCTAAGACTTAGAGCCTTCACTTAGAGTCTAAGTGAAGGCTTCTAGGTACACTCACACGATAAACATACTTAGTTTATTGATACTCTGTTATATACGTATATGTTAAATGAAAAGGAAATACATATAGTAATTGTCAATGGTACCTCAGTTGGATTGTGAGTGCAAACCCTCCCACTCTAAGATACATCTCTACTTTATTTCCAGAGCGAGATTTATTAAAAAAAAGTATTATACTGTAGAGAGAAGATAAACAGAACAAAATCTATGCATCTTTTCATGGCGTAAAACTTCTATAGAAACAATATTTTCTATAGAAGTTTTGATAACGACCCTACTGCGATTGCTGGTGCTAAAAAAAATTAAAAGAAATAACGTAGCTATCATAATTTTAAAAAAATAATCCAACGGCTGTATCTGTGAAGCAGTCACCAAGTTTATGGGGAATCCTTATATTGTAAGAGATGATGATAATTCTTCTAACGAAATTTTATTTACAGGCGCTACTGATAAATGTCACTTTGCGGAATCTAAATTAGTCACTTTGCGGAACTTTTGCGGAATTCCATGATAACAAATCAAATATTTACTTTGCTATAATCCGAAGTTCCGTTGCCTTCGCAACTGATTGTGGTAGAGGCAACATCTCCTAAGGATGCTCCGGTGTCGAAGTGCAACGTACGTAGAGAGTCTATGTGTACATCATACCAGACAGATTTATGTTTCTTTCGCGGTTCGCGGATTATAATAAAATTAATATTTGATTTGTTAGCCAAAATGTACCAAAAGATAAACTAAGGCTTCGGAAACTATTTTTTTGCTATACTGGCCGAGCAGCGGCCGGCAATAATTGTATGAAAATCAATATCTGTTGTATTTAGCGGTCAAATAAATTACTATGTAAAATCATATCTGTTGTGTAATTTAAAAATTGAACGACCTTCTATTCCGCAACATGGCGATCAAAGAGGTAACTTATTGAAGACTTAATTTAAATTTCAAACTGTCTTGCATTTAGAAAGCTGCTTAGTGAAAAAAAAATACTTTGGTGCGTAAAAAACTATTGTTATTAACTGTTATTCTTTAAAATACTTTTAAAAAATTCGTTTTAAATACTTTTTCAAATAAAAGTTCTGAATTGTACTATTTAGTTTAATTTACACGCATTATATGAGAAAATACAAGCCTTGGCAGCAACTTAGCAGTGATGGACTTACGTATGTGTGCCTCGGCTTCGCCTCGGCCCACATTCACACGTTCGTCTATAATATACTATATATATCAAATGTTTAATATGTAATAATTATTCAAAGGCAATAAATTACAATAATGTAAGACGAGAGCTTCATTTTTTTGTTGACGCAGGGTAAATCTTCATAGGTACCCGCCTCCGGGGGGGGGGGGAGGTCGGGTTATGTGAGATTGTACTCACTAAAGCCCCCTACGATGGCCGCCACAGAAAACGGAGAGGCTACGGGATTGCTTTCGCAGCACGTCCGCGGTCTCTCCCGAAAAATAAGAGCTCCGAAAGATAAGAGCGAGAAGAAATAAGTTTTATTTTTTTTAACAGTAGGTAAGCTAAAGAAGCAAGAAATAATTTTCTATAGAAGGACACTTGATTTCTTAATATTATTTACTAACCTTTCAAGAATGTTATATTCATGAATTTATTAGTATAGCTGTTTTTTTCGTATACTTTGGAATTAGGTACCATTTTTCTCAATATCTCGGAATGAGGAGCACTTTAAATAAAAAAGAAAATCCATTCTAGAATTCTATTTTATGAAATTCCTACATCACTTATGAGTAATTAATAATTACGTGTTAAGCTCTACAATGAAGATCAAAGTGAGTCATTTTATAAAGTTGTTTCAGTCAAAATTAGTAAAATTACTATTTTGTTTTACGTTACGTGACATTGTATTTATACATATAGGTACATATACAAAAGGAAATACCAGATACCAATAACCAAACTAATTTGAAATATCTACACGAAGTAAAATTATAGAATATTGTTAATTAGTTTTTCGCCTCTTACAATTAATAATTTGATTTTAGATCGGATCATAGCTTAAAACATATTATGCTTAAATTTATTCATAATTTTATTAATACTAAATTCAAATCGTGCTTTAAGTTTTTTTTTTTCATTTTTTTTGTGATTAAATGTGAATGAATTACAAAGTTAAAATACACACGAAAATTTTACTACACTAACATTACGAATAGTTAAAACTTGTTTGAAGTTTCGTAAGGTGTAATTTCTAAAATCTATAGAATCAAGTTGAAATTTTTTTAGACAGCCCATCAAATAGCGGTTTTGAGTTCCATCGCGATACACACTCATAGAAGTGAAGCTGTAACA
This sequence comes from Junonia neildi neildi, assembly GCA_018234505.1. NCBI lineage: Eukaryota > Metazoa > Arthropoda > Insecta > Lepidoptera > Nymphalidae > Junonia > Junonia neildi. The sequence continues at coordinate 6,368 of DVVJ01000970.1, read as the reverse complement.
ATAAGTGCAAGTGATACCGATCAGTATCTAATATATTAATATATATGAGTCAGTTGCAGCAACACAATAAGATACGTAACACAGAGGTCGAGCATCACGACGGGGAACGTCTCGTCCAGCGGAATGATCCGCAGCACGCGGAATTTGAACGGACGAGCCTCCATGTAACTGATGAACCTCCTTATATCTTGCATTTCGTTTACATCTAAAAATTAAAAACATTAAAAACGTATCAAATGTATAATGCCCGTGCATATCCCACTACAGGGCATAGGCTTCTTCTCCTATTAAGGAGAAGGTATGGAGCTTTATCCACAACGCTGCGGATTGGTGGATATACATGTGTCAGAATTTCTTCCGGCACATGCAGGTTTCTAGCCAGGGTTTGATTCCGCGACCTTTGGTTAAGATCCACGTGTTCGGACCACTAGGCCATCTCGGCTCGTAAAAAAATTTAAAAACATTACAAGTAAAAAAAAATAACAAAGGGCTGATACAATTTAGACGACATAGTCACAGTTATGCTGCGAGAGCAACAGCAGCCAAGACTCAGAGTTGAGATATACAAAAATTAATTTAATTTTCAAATTTTCAAAGATAATCATAACGAACCAAAGAAAGTCTTTGATTCAAAACAAAGCTATATGATCTAATATAGTTTTTTCAATAAAATGTTTTAATATACAAACCATTCTCTACAAGCATTTTGTCGTGTAAAATAACATTTATTTTATCAACCTCAGTTGATAATGAACCTGCAGCGATTGTTGGTGCAAACACTGTGATAATAAATGCCGCCGTAAAAACAGAAGCAGCGATGGAATCTGAGAAGTAGTCCTGTAAAACAAGACTAACTTTATATTGAGCTATTGGCTATTTTAAAGGTTAGAAGAAAATTGAAAAATCTGTAGGCATTTCTTTATACTTTTGAAAAAAAAATACTAAATTATTTTTTGGCCAATAGTATTTTGTACTTTAAATGTTGCATGTCTCGTTTTATAACTTGTTCTTATAAAATTCTGATACATTCCTAAGGAACACACGCAATAATTATATCTATACGTGAAACGAAAATTTCTTATACATTTTCATTGAAATTCGGGGATCGGAGGAGTATAAAACTTGACAAAGTTTAACCTTAGGAGAAGGATTCACAAAGTTATTATTTTTTTAAATATTATTTGCAGTAAAAACATTATATAATTGAAAAAACAAAACATATTTCTAACACATCGGCACTACTACATGGATACCTCATGGATACTATCGTCATAATATTGTCAAGGGGTCAGATTGAAATAATAAAATATAAAATGAATGGCTTAACTAAAAAGGGTTTCATGGTCGATTCTATCGACCACAGACAGGCCACTAGTTTATATTAATAGTTGAACTATTTATTGATAAATACTTACAAGTCCCATTTTTATTTCTTTTATCAATCGGTAAATTAAAATCGTGATGTTGGGAATATTTGCGAATAGAGTAATTACAAACTGAAAAAAAATGTATATTAAAAACCTTTCTAATGTTTATTTATAATTATAAACCTTTATAATCAATACTTACAATAGGATCGAACGTATTTTTGACATTTTCAACCGAATTCAATAAAGATTTGTACAAAACCTGCGCCTGTTTCGCTTTTATTTTTGAATTATATATGTATTTACGCAGAGATGCTAATCTATCGCACGTGGCATGGAATATTATATAATATACAACAAGAGGTATATCTAAAGACAGACATGTAATTGTATTCATTATGTTCAAGTTTATAATGGTACCAGGGATTAAATTAAATCCATAGTAAGAAAGTGCTAATATCATTTTATACATCACGGTTAGGATACAAAAGAAAAATATTTTAATTTCTAAATAATAATAGGACTGGACCGCGTCAACCGCTGCGTCGAACTGCAGTAAATGTTTTAGAAAGTTACAGAAGGAATTATCTTCAGGGACGACCAATAATATGATAATATAAATATAATATTCGAACAAAAATAATATACTACCCCAATTAGAGAACACGTCATTCTCAGTAGCAAGCAATGTAATATAAATAGTTCCTAAAATAGTAGGTAAAATCAATGAACTCAATTTGATCATTAATTTGTGCCACGTAGATTTATATCTGATAAATCCAAAATCATATGAAAATATAATTTGAAGGATTATGAAGAATGTTTTCAGAGTTGTTGACACTGCTTTTGTGGGTCTTAAAATTGTTAGTTCACTGGGTTTAATACTAGGCATTTTGATACTTTCTATTTTTTTTCACAAAAACAAACGTTCTTTCCGATAGTTATAAAAGAAATGACGAAACATGGTCATAATACATTAGTTATAAATCAAGTATTTCTGTATTTATTAATTTAGACAAATGGATATTACAATTTTGTAAATGTACTTAAATAATACACTTGACATAAATTAATATTGTACTTAGATACTTTAGTAAGTTGTTAAATCACTGGCGATATTGGGCCCGTATTCTCTATGTCACGATACGTAACGTACCCAAAATGGATGATGTCATATCGTGCTTGTCAAACAATGTTACCATATCACGTTTTTTTTTTTTTGCGGGTAGGCGGAAAGTAAACATCTTTTAATTGTGCTTTGACTTTAATAATTAATAATAAATAAAACAAATACAAATATTGCACTTCTAATGCTTCAATAATATTTATAAACCTACCAGTTACTGTTATTGGAGTAGAACAAAAACATTTAAAAGTTTACACAGAACCACAAAACATCACTCTTGCCACATCATCATGGAATCCATAAAGCACACTTTGGATGAATTGACACAGGTTTTCAACGTGCGTATGAACGAGTTTCACAGGGAGCTGAAGAGTAGTATTCCTGCTGCAAGCCCGACTTCGAATATTAACGCTCAGTTCAACGCCTTTCGCTCCTTTGTTTTGACTGCATTAGAAAATCTCCAACTGCAGGTTGAACTGTTGTCAAAGCAGCAGGATGATCTGGAGATGCGTTCCCGTAAGAAGATTCTTTTGCTTCATGGAGTTCCAGAGGCAAATAAGGAAGAGGCAGCCGTACGGGTTACAAAGTTAGTGAGTGAACAACTTAAACTATCAGAAGTCACTTCCAGCTCCATAAGCCTTTGCCACAGGTTAGGTCGACCCATTAAGGACAAACCACGGGCAATACTAGTTAAGTTTAAAGATGTTTCTCTGAGAAATCAAGTCTGGTCGTCGAAAACACTTTTTAAGGGTTCTGGTATTACTGTCTCAGAGTTTCTCACAAAAAAGCGGCATAAAATCTTCATGGCAGCTCGTCAGCGCTTCGGTATTACAAAATGTTGGACTCGGGACGGCGTTATCATGGTTTTGGGGGCTGATGGCTCAAGACATCGAGTTTCAACTGTATCAGAACTAGAGGCAATATCCAGCTCCTCTTCGAGTTCTTCCGAAGCTCCCTCCGTGTCTGCTGATGTTGACACCGTTAAGTCCAGGCCGCCAGTTACTAGACTCAAGAGGACGGTGAAGAAGTAGATGATTTACACTGTATTTTTCGTTTTCATTTTAGTTACTATTTTATATGAGTTCCACTGCACGTTATTTTGCTGTGAGTTTCATTTCATCTTCGTTTTTTATAATTAAATACTTTTGATTGTTTTCTGTTAGTTAAAATGCGATTACTTTTTGTATATTTATTTTAATTAATTGTAAACGAATACTAAAAGATTAGTGTAGGTAGTATTATCTACCAATGACAGTAACTTTTTGACACATTAATCTCGATCGAAACCTCACAATATGTCATTTATTTATACTCTGTATATCGTTACGGAATGAGTACTTGCAGCAAAAAATGGGTCCTAAAGTTTTATTTAGATATCTATCTATTTCTAGTTTTTACTTTTATTATTAATTACTCATTAATAGTGTTTAAACGTAATTTTGGTTTATATTACTGTTTATTTTTTTCTTATTTGTAGTTATCATTCTTCTCTTTTTTTATTGTTTTTGTTCTACAAAATCTTGTTTAATGTAGATATTTCCATGATAAGTATAGCTGGTTGGTGAGGTCATAAGTGTAAATTAATAAATTATATAATTTTTATATACATATATACATTACAAGATATATATTTATATAGTTGTAGTATATATTATTATTATTATTTTATTATGTCGTCTCATAGTAGTATAAACAGTGATATTTATTTATCTCTGTCATCTGATGATTCATCCAGTGACGATAGTTACCACAGTACATCTCCTCCTTCTCTAAGCGTCGCCCTCGACTCACACTTCTCGGATTGTCCGAAAAATTTCAATGTCATACATATCAATGCACAGAGTGTTCCGGCTCATTATCCCGATATGCTTGCATCATTCGATTCCCGTTACATTCACGCTATACTGATCTCTGAATCTTGGTTTAAGCCGTGTCTACCCTCTACTTCATACTCTTTGCCTGGCTTCCAGTTGATTCGCAATGACCGTATCGGTAAGAGGGGTGGTGGTGTCGCTATCTACTTACGATCGTACATTCCCTTCAATATTGTTAGTGCGTCCACTCAACCACCGCTTCCCGATGCGGCAGAACATTTGCTTATCGAAGTAAGTCTTTCCCATTCCAAAATTCTTCTCGGTGTTTTTTACAACCCATCTTCTCTTAATGATTACTTTGCTAATTTTGAAACTTTATTGAATAATTTTATTCCTAATTACGGCCACTCAATTATCATGGGTGATTTTAATACATGTTTATTAAAAGACGACGCTAATAGTAAAAAGTTATCAGACGTAACTGAATCATGTAATTTGAATATTTTACCACTTACAGCTACCCACCATTCTCCTGGTTGTACTCCTTCACTTCTTGATCTTATAATGGTCTCTTCTCTGGATTTAATTTCAAAATATGGTCAATGCTCCGCAGATGCGTTTTCTTACCATGACCTCATTTTTCTCTCTTATAAAATTCGTCCTCCTAAAGCCAAATCAAGAACTATTCTGCTACGTAATTTTGGAGGAATGGATACGGACCGTCTGTGTGACGATGCTCGTCGGACGGACTGGTCTGCAGTTATAGCAGCGGACTCAATTGACGAGAAGGTTCAGATTTTTAATACGTTGCTTACCAGCTTGTATGACAAACATGCACCCGTTAGACCCGTCAAGATGAAACACCGCCCTGCACCATGGTTGACTGAGGATCTGAAACAACTTATCGAAAAAAAGAACCGAGCTAAATATAATTATAAATTGAATAAGTCTGACCAAAATCGCGATAAATATAAGAAAGCACGGAATCGCTGTAATACATCTTGTAGAGATGCTCAACGACGTCATACTCACAAATCTGTCGAAAACGGCGACACTGCTAAAACCTGGAAATTTCTTGAAAAACTTGGAGTTGGTAAATCATCTCGCAATACTTCAGTAAATATTGATATTGAACTTCTGAACCAACACTTCTCTTCTGTTACTGCACTTGACAACGTTGATAAACACGTTACACTTAATTTTCTTTCTTCATTGCCAACTCATAATTTTCCACCGTTTACCTTCTCCTCTTTTACAGAATGTGATGTTAAAAGGAACGTATTGTCCGTGTCTTCGAATGCCGTTGGTACCGATTGCATAAGTCGTAGTATGATCATTCCTATCCTAGATATTATTATTCCTGTCCTGGTACATATCCTTAATTATTCTATTACTTACCATAAATTCCCCGAAGCATGGAAAAATGCTCAGATCATCCCACTCCCTAAGAAACCGAATTCTGTAAATTATAGCGATTTCCGTCCTATTTCCATTCTCCCTTTTTTATCAAAAGTCCTTGAAAAGTTAGTTTTCCATCAGCTTAATCTCTTCCTTAACAAACACTCTCTTCTCAATCCCCTACAGTCCGGCTTTAGGGCAGGTCATAGTACGGTTACTGCTCTTGTCAAAGTTACTGACGACATACGTTTGGCCATGGACAACAAACAACTCACAATTTTGACTCTCTTGGATTTTAGCAACGCATTCAACTGTGTTGATCACGACATTTTGCTGAGTTTGTTGCGTTCCTTTAACATATCTCCATCTGTGATAGATTGGTTTCAGAGCTACCTCATAGGCCGCCGACAGCGTATACGCCTCGATGAGACTTTCTCTTCATGGTGTGTTGTCCAGGCTGGGGTACCTCAAGGTGGCGTCTTATCTCCGTTACTCTTTGCAATTTTCATAAATTCAATTTCTCAATGTATTTCTTCTCTCTACCATATGTATGCAGACGATATCCAAATTTATCGCCACACTATGCTTGAGGATCTTGCCATTACGATTAGGGAGGTAAATAATGATCTCAAAGAAATACACGACTGGAGCAAACAGTACGGA
>DVVJ01000969.1:0-12659 GCA_018234505.1 Junonia neildi neildi | reverse complement strand
TGCTTGATTGTGCGAAGCGGTGCTCTAATTGGAACACTCAACGTGCGGCATAATGCCGCATAATGCGCTTTAGTGCTATAATTGGAAAACACACCTTATGACACCGACTTTTTGGTAAAATAAACGCCATCAACTTGTTTCAAAGTTATAAAATTATCTAATTTCGAAGTGTAGGAAAATAAGGCTATTATATTAATTTATTTTCAGCATTTTTAAAACTGATCTTCCTAATAACCATTTAGAAAATATTCTATCTATTGGTAAAATGAAATAAGATTTATGTTAGAACAATTTAGACGACTATATCTATATCTAAGATCTAATTAGACAAATGGATTTCTTTTGAATATCTCTGTATAATAGAGTAGATAGTTATATTTTAAAAATTATATCTACCATTAAATGTTTGTAAGAAATTTTTTTATCTTATTTCATAATTAGATAACAAATCTCTAAACATAGATAGATATCTATCTATTAAAAAAATATCTAATAGATAGATATCTAGGCATAGTTTGCCTATGCCTATGATGATATGTTGATATGGTAACATTAAAAAAATAAAAAAAAGTAAAAAGCAATGTTCAGCGGACGGACGTCGTTTCGACTTTTGTATTCCGTCATGCAATAATTTTTCATTCATGAATACCTTGTTAAAAAGTGTTTTAGATGGTGTCTCCGTCGTGAACACTAGCTAGATCTTAGATAAAAATGATATTTTAGTGTATGATTTCGTCTAGTTCAAGTTATAGTTCTTGATAGGTCTGTGACAAGTACGGTAATGGTGGCCATGTCATGAAAATCCCCACAGCCATGGATGATAGCTCCGTATCTCACCATAACGGAGGGCAAGTGGGATCTCAGATAGGAGTTAGTGTAAATAACAAACAGAATGAAGAATCTAGTCAAAGTGTCCAGTATTCAATACCGGGCGTTTTGCATTTTATCCAACATGAATGGGCGAGATTCGAACTCGAGAGATCACAATGGGAGGTGGACAGAGCAGAATTTGAGGTAATAATTTGGTTTTATTATTGATTTTTTAACTTAAAATATGTCAATTATTTAAGTGGTTATCTTTTTTATTTTATTTCTTTCGTAACACCCACGTAATCCACTTCAATTCTGACCATTTCGTTCATTGACTTCCAAATTTTGTTTAGATATAGAATTGTAGCATACGAATTGTTCACTACATTTATATTCTTTCCTGAATGTATTTAATAATATGTAATGATTCATCATTGGCTAAATTTATCAAGACTGAGTTGTTTTAGAATCTGCTTGTGAATTGTTTTATTTTCCTATTGGTGTTCTAAATTTAAAGTATGGATTTATTTTATTTTCCTTTGTTATTATTTTTATTTCATTTAGTTTACTTTTGTCTATAAGTTAATTTAACAATTGTTAAATTAAAAGTCTTATTTAAAATGGTACTAATTAGGTTAAAGTTTATTGAATATATTTTATGTACCAGGTAAGAAATAAGGGTTCTGCTTGTCAAATATACTAGATCTAACTAAATTATTCTTACTTAATGACCACTAATTAAATGTGAATTAAAATATAGTACAATGAATAGGTTAAAATTATTATTTTGAACGACAATATAAAAAAATATTATTGATTTCTACAAATAAAGCACATTGTTAAGTGTTATTTTTTAGTTATTCTGTTTGATAATTGGATTAAGCAATAACAATTGAATTACATATTGAAAGAATTGATAATAACAAACATAGGCCTTTTAAAGATAATAAATTAAGTAATTATATAGAAGTGAACTTTTAATAATTCATCTTATAATAGAAGGACAGTTCTATAATTGATATTTAGAAAAGTAATTTTGTAATTATTAACTATTTTTAACATTAACTATTTATGTGTCATGTGCCTCAAGTGCTAATATTTAGATATATCATAATATTGTGTTGCTTAAAGCAAAAATATTTCTTCCATACTTTCATATTCACTTTCACTATGTCTTAAAATTTCTAAAATAATCTGGCAGCAAGTTTTTTACTATTAATATTCCACATATTATTAATATGTGCCAGTCAGATTTTGAAAGTATTATTCTTTTATTTTTACACAGGATATATTATTTTTACTTTTGAATCTCAAATCCTTTTGATTTTTATTACTAAGTTCATGTTTAACTAACTAACATGAAAGCATGTCACAATAGCTAACACTAGCTAACACATTCATCTGGGTGCCATACATATCTAAGTAGGATTCATAAATTGTTTAAATTATAAAAAAATAACAGTTAAATTCATAAATTTTAATATATAATTCTTCAATTATATTTCCAACACTGCTAAAGTAGTGCAGGTTGGGTACTTTGTTGTTGTCTAAATTCAAAACATAATTTATTTAACTAAAAATATCCCTCACTGTATATTGATATAAATTTGTTTTCCTTCAATAAAATGAAATATTATGTTTTCCTGTAGGCAAGGATTGCTTTTCTCCAAGGCGAGAGGAAAGGTCAAGAGAACTTAAAAAATGATCTTGTGAGGCGGATTAAAATGCTCGAGTATGCGTTGAAACAAGAAAGGGCGAAGTTTCATAAGCTCAAGTATGGAGTGGAACTCCAGCAGGGTGATATGCGTCCGCCGCCGGAGGAGCCGCCACAGGAGCCTGAGCCGGCCGAACGGGCTCAGTGGAAGCAGGGCCGTCAACTTATTAAACAGTACCTGCAGGTAAATTTAATTATACCACAAAGTTTAAACATTATCATTTGGTGTACATTTATAATTTTTGTTACAAGTTCAACATAGATGTAGAAATTTAAGCATGTTATATCAAGCCTTTACCACATTTTGAGCATAAGCGACAAATACCAAATTTTATAGAAGACCATCTTTTAAAAAAATATTTTTAAAATAAAATGTCCTATTGAATGAAAACTTCTTATAGAGTCATAATTTTATATCACTTTAACAAAATGGCTGCTTTCTTTAATTTTGAGCCAAGGCCTTGATATGATGATGTTATATTTCATGTATTTTAGTGGTTTTGTAAAGTGATTTTTTAAATATCATTTTCCATAACAGGAAATAGGTTACACAGATACAATTCTCGATGTACGTTCAAACAAAGTAAGGACTTTACTGGGATTAAACAATGAAGAACAGGGAGAAGAAACTAGCTATAGAAACTGTGAAAAGCAACAGCACTATTCCATGAATACTGCTCTGAGCCGCAAGATGTATGATTATGGTATGATAAAATACATTAATAATACTATTCAAAACAATTAAGGATCATGAAGTATTGATTTCTATAAGATAATAAACTATTTTATGCCTTTTTCAATGTTTTAGGTGGTAAAGATCAACGCAAAAGTGGAGTGTCGCAGGGCAGTGGTTACAGTGATGAAGGACTCTCCGTACAAGAGACAGCTGCCGTGTTTGCTAATTTCGAATTCCTCGCCAACCAAGAAATGGACATGGACGAGATTGATGACTTAGAGTCAAAACAAATGCACCATGCTGCTGGGAAACAAGGTATTTATTTCCTCTTCATTTTTAATAAAATTTTGCTTGATGGCACTTAAACATTTAATTATCAGTTATTGTTGTTGTTTTTTTAATTTTATTTATAATTTGACTTCTTGCTCAGTTAAATTGAATGAAAAACTATATTTTGTTTGCTATTATAAGTATTATTTTTATTATATAGTAATAATGATGAAGGAACTGGCTCAGAAATTCTTCATATGAACATTGTCGCTTATTATTGTTTCATTTTAATTATGTATTATATAATAACTGAACATTTTAATTGCTACAATAAGGCGAGGAGGTTGACCATGAGGCGGAGGAAGTATTAAATGAGTTGAACCTACTAACGGCGAGTGAGGCTGACGGAGGGGGCCAGGGGGATGAGTATGTTGGAGGTAAGTTTATTATTATAAAATTTTATTTTGTTTATATAGGTTTATCTAACTGAACATCTTTCGAAAGAAATTCTGAGCCATATTGCACTGCACTGCTCTGCACCATATATTAAATTGTTTTGCAATGGCATATTAAAGTGGAATAGTAATGATTTAATTTTGTCTACTTGAATGGTATAAATTATTAACAGTTTATACTGTTAATGAAATAATAATATAAATAAATTGATAATAATAACTTTTAAATTAAATTATAGGCATTCAATTTTATTTATCTAATTTCACAAAGAAATTAATCAGGATCAATTAATGTACAAAAGTATATGAGGTTGTTTTTTACAATTGCCTGATTTTGGCTTTGGCTTATTTAACACTAATGTTTGTGTTGTTGTTTTTTTTGGTGTTTATAAATTTTTCATTTTAATAGAAATAAAAATTCTTGCTATTTTATATTACGAAATGAACAATACCTTTTTCAATTTTCATAAAATGAAGATGTACTATAATAAAAATGTATAAAATATTTGTGACCTTGGGTGTTTATAGCTATAGAGGATTTACAGATTTTGATGTTGGGGTTGAAAATTAATTGTTAATATAAATCTTATAGCATACTATGTAAAGTGCAAGTGCAAAACCAATACTATTATATCATTTAATACTTTTCGCAACTAAAAAAGTAATTTACACAATTTTGCATTATTACAGTTAAATATCCCAGTGGCGCTGCGGCTGGAGCTGAGGCAGATGAGAAGCCTCTAGCACTCGGAGAGTTGGCCCAGTTTACTGTGAGCAATGAATCTGAAGGATACGACGTGGCCAGCGCCAGCAAGGAGTCCTTCAGGAAGACGTGGAACGCCAAGTACACTCTACGCTCTCACTTTGATGGCGTAAGTATTTGCGACACCGCCGTAATCAGCATTTTCCGCGAGTTTCTAGGATTGCGCGCATGAATCAATTAAAGCAATTAAATGCTACATTTTTATCATAATTTTTGTACTCCTTCAGAACCACCCTAATTATGGCACTGACACTAAACACTACACTCTGTGTATAATCGAGCGTCTCTGTACAAACTCAACTGTCTCTTAATTTCTTTTACTTCGACAAAATAATAAGTGTCGCATCAGTATTCTGTTAAAATTTCGTACAAGTGTAAACAGTACAGATATTAATGTCTTACTTTTATGTCGCAGCAACGTTGTGTCGTAGTCTAAACGTACCTTAATGAACCAATCATACTGACATAAACATATGAAACAAGAACAGAAATTTAACATGTGTTATCCATTTCAAGTTAAGTAAATATTACCTTACTAAATCCACTGTGTGTATTGCACCACTTCTTTGTTTCGCATCAGTGGTCGGTAATGCAATATTGTCGTCGACAGTGACTGTAATTTTAATGCAATTGAATAATTTGAGAAATGTTGCGGCTGCACTAATTATTATCATTATCATCTAGGTTAATTGAATTATAAATTTTTCTGTACTACTGTCACACTGTCCAGTTTAAAAAATTGTAAATGTTGTACTGCTGGGTAATGGCATTTTCTCCAATGAATATTATATTGCTAAAAACTTAATTCGCCATGCTTTTTCAAAAATGTATGGTAATTTTTTCTCGCCCTAATTTTACAGAATATCTCACGGTTTATTTATTGAGCACAATATGAATTTAAAGCAATGTTCTTAAAATCTTAGCCTCGACTCAATCAGGCTGTACCGGTACAAATAAATAGTATGTAATAATGAACATGTGCGTCAGGTGCGAGCGCTCGCGTTCCACCCGACGGAGGCGGCGCTGGTGACGGCGTCCGAGGACCACACGCTGAAGCTGTGGAACCTGCAGCGCACGGTGCCGGCCAAGAAGTCCGCCGGGCTGGACGTGGAGCCGCTTTACACGTTCCGCGCGCACACCGCGCCCGTGCTCTGCCTCGCCATGGGCGCGCCGCGCTCCGAGGAGTGCTTCTCCGGCGGCCTCGACGGCACCATCCGCGTCTGGAACCTGCCGCCGCCCATCGCCGACCCCTACGACCCGTACGACCCCTCTGTGCAGGTAACGCGCAATTGCTAGTGTCACGTTTTTGATGTAGTAAAGATGAAACATTGCAATATATTATGTTATATATAAAATAGATTTTACCATTACATAGTGACTCATCATGTCATCTCTCGAGCGGCAACACTCAGAAATATAAGATTTGATAAGATAAGAATATTTTTCAACAGCATAAAGATCTACTTGAGACAGATTTAATGAGTAGCATATGGAGTTGCTAGTTATTGAATAAAGTAATTGCAATTAGTTATTTATACATACCAGTCTTTTAAAGGCTGAGCAACTGTAATTATATAAATTTATTAAATTTTAGCATCTTTATTCCGACATTCGTGATCGTTTCCACGTCATTTTTAGTCTAGCGTTGTACAGTTGCAATAATATTCGCGCTTGTGCCAGGGTCCCGTGCTCCGCGAGCACACGGACGCGGTGTGGTCGCTGGCGAGCGCGCAGGGGCGGCTGCTGTCGGCGTCGGCGGACGGCACGGCGCGGCTGTGGGCGCCGCGCGCGCCGCGCCCGCTGCTGTGCACGCTGCGCGACGACGCCTCGCCCGCCGGCGCCGCGCCCGCCGCCGCCGACTTCGCGGACGCCGCCAGCCGCGCCGCCGTCGTCTACCGGGACGGCAACCTGCTGCTCTACGATCTGGAGACCGGACAGGTGCGTATTATCGTCTGTGTACCGACGACGATGTGACCAGATTCATGGATATGGTTGAAGTACGAATAATAAAGCTGTTATGCTGTTTAGCTGAATGCTGTTTAGTGATAAGACCGCTTGTGTACATAATGATATTGTCTTATCCGCAATTTCTTAAATGTATTTTTCTTGTGTTTATGAAAGAGTAAATAAATAAATAAATAAATAAATATAAATAAATAAATAAATAAAGAAGGACCGGACAAAATGGTCCTGGAACCAATAACAACAACACATAATTATGTCATTTGATAGTCAATTCGATTTACTTCAATACTTATTCTGTTTTAGTAGTTTCTTAAAACGGTCGTAACTTTTTTCACACAGTTATTTGAAAAGAGCTGCCATAATAAGTATTGAAGTACATCGAATTAGCTAGCAAAGTACATCGTTATTGGTTCCAGGACCAGACTCCATACATTTTCGCCGGATCTCCTTTCAATAAATGTCTATCTCAGAATGCACAGTCTGTATACAACGTCATGTATTCATTAAACAAAATGAAACTGTTAGTAACAAACACAGTAACATGCCCATCCCCCCCGGCAGAGCGTGCTGCGCGTGTCGTGCGACAGCCCCGCGAACCGCGTGCGCTCGCACCCGACGCTGCCGCTGCTGGTGACGGCGCACGAGGACCGGCACATCCGCTTCTGGGACGCGGTGTCGGGCCGCTGCGCGCACGCCATGGTGGCGCACCTGGACGCCGTGACGGGGCTGGCGCTCGACCCCAACGGCCTGTTCCTGCTGTCGGGCTCGCACGACTGCTCCGTGCGCCTGTGGAACCTCGACACCAAGACCTGCGTGCAGGAGATCACGGCGCACCGCAAGAAGTTCGACGAGAGCATCCTCGACGTGGCCTTCCACCCGCTGCGGCCGTACATCGCGAGCGCCGGCGCCGACGGGCTCGCCAAGGTGTTCGTCTGAGCGCCGCGCCCCGACCCCTATATATAATATACTATATTATATGTCATTTACTTTCGTTACGAACTCTAACTTAAACGCAGTAGCGAGTCGCGTCATCCCTCGTAGACGGGCGGCCGATACTTTCGGATTATGTGTCTAGTCCCTTCGGTTCGGTTACGAGTAGCGACGCCTCCGCGATTCGACGACTGCCGTGCGCTCGGACGGCCTCGCCGGTTCGTTTTAATGTATTTAATATTGTAACGTTACGGACGCGCCCTCGACGCTCGTTATAAGCGCGTAGTGAACACTCATCTATGTATAGACATTTGAAATCTATTATAATATATTTTTAGATTTTCAGTATGTGAATTTTAGGTTTTTATCGCAAATTTTTCACCAGTTTTACGATATGCAGTGAGAATATTGTTCGTTTCTATTCAACTGTAAGCGAGACCTTTATAATAAATATCATGAGGATATCGACGATGTTTCCTTGATGCGTTTAAGCTACGTGTCTGTACAGTTAGATTTTATGCAGTATTTGCTAATATTTTGCAGAGAACGAATGGAGGTTTGTTTAGCTGGTATTTTTTTATTTAATTCGATTGGATCTATATAGATAGTACTCTTGATTTGTCACTTGTATTGAATAACTGCTCTCACGATATCTTATACAATGATGAGCGAGCGAACAAAAATATGAATGAGTAGAAGTACTATATCGGAAGTAACATAAGTAATGTTTGTTCATAACGAATACTGCGATGTAGAATATATAATATAAAAACATTACATATTCCTTTATTTTCCTCGAATTCATACTTGTACACATACATCCAAAATTGATAGTAAAAAGCAACATAACCGAACATCATGTCTTTTTTTTATTTTTTCATTCATGATCCTTTACATCTTTAGTATAGTTTTGATATGCTTAAAAAACAATGAAATTTTTAAGACTGTCGTAACATATTATTAATTTTTTTTAATATAAAAGAACATTAAAAGAAAAAAAAATATACCACATTTAAGAATTGACATATGGGCATTAACAGATTTATTTATTCGTAATTAAGATCTGCAAGAGCAACAAGACCCTTTCGGTAGAGTTAAAAATTTTGTGATATACCAAATTAAAATTATTCTTGCTCTTAGGTATATCTTAAGTTGCAATGCAATAAAAGTTTTTTCATTCCCATCTCATAATAAAGCAAGCATAATATATGAGATTTAGAAATCATCATTACATCGATTTTGTAAAAAACGTTGGTTAGGCTCTTTTCACTCTTGCAGACCTAATTAACCCTAAATTACCATTTTTTCACGTTTGGTATAGCATTGGGTCAAATCTATCAATAAAACTGAGTTAAGACGTTAAAATTATAAACAACTTTTTCATTGAAAGCTTACGAATTTTGAAATAAAAAGGTGTGTAAAATAGTTTTAGCTGTGCATTAAAACTATGTTATATTCGAAAGTTTCATTTCTTATTTTTGAGGCACTGAGGTTTTGAAATAAGGCAACCGATTTAGGCCACTATTATTCATTTGATGTAGCAAATCCTTTAAATATTCAAATTAATGTGACGTAAAGGTCCATTGAAATGGAAAATCAATGGGTGATTCATGAACACGGTTTAGTAGTACTAACTGAGTACAGAGAACTACGAGAATTTAAAAAAATATTATGAGTCGAATAAGATACGAATTTAATATTAATAGAAATTAGGTATTTTTATATTTTTGCAAAATAACTACTTCCAAAAATGTAAATATAAGTAAGTGGGACAATTTAAAGTACGACTGGCTACGACCATGAATAAAACACGAAACTTCATCAAATCGTGGTGTCAATAGCTACGTGATTGGATGCGATGCGTTGTTTGTTGTTTTCCAAACGAGTAAACAAACGCCTTATGCAATCTTCACTGAATATACACATAAAGGAGTCACAGAAGAGTATTGCTACTTTTAAGACATGTTGGGCATGTGAGTATTTTACATTTTATTCTACAATATTTTAATACTAGCTTTTGCCTACTGATACGCCCGCGTGGATGTCGTTTAACATTCTGGGTAATAAACGCTACTCCCTGGATACAGTTCATTTTTACGGAATAAAAAGATCCTAATATTTAATCTGGACTTCCAACTTTAAATATAATGAGTGACGACAATCGATTCAGTAGTAATGGCATTAAAACCACATTAAAGTGGAACAAATACAAAGAAACAAACTCACTTTCCCATTTATAATTTGAGTGTGTGGAGAAGGGTTGTGTGTATTGACGAGTAAGTAGATACGTGCAACAAAAGTATTTTTATATCCGAAAAATTGATTGTTCGCGGATTGTTCGCTAGAAAAATGTGTAGACATCCATTTTTCTTACCTAGGCACAGCGATAAAGAGCCGCGGATAAAAGTATTTTATTTATTTAATTTGATTAAAAATGGATAAGAGTATAAAGACAAAAATTTCACATATTTTGCAAGAAGTTTGAAATAAATTATAAACTTGCTCAAATTCTTTTAAAACCGCTTTTTATCGACTTCTAAAAGAAGGATGTGTATGTATGTAATATCGTCAGAAATGCTCAGGTTTTGGATATGTTGGTCTATACCCTGATTCAAAACATGTGTCAAATTTTGAAAGTGTTTGTATATTTGTGTGTTTGTCCGCTTATATATCCTAAACTATTGGTCCGATTTTGATTATTCTTTTTTATTGGCTTAAATTAGCTTCAATTGGGGGTCTAGTACAAGTTTCATCAAAATCGGTTCAGTCGGTAGTTTCTAAGTTATGCAATAAAACGTGTGTAGCGGCCTGGCAGTGAAAATCAAATTTTGAGACATTTTTAGTGACCCGCTATTTATGCTGAATACAAAAAATAGCGAAATAAAAATAATTTAAAAAATTATCCTGACTTCAAAAAAAGGGAATTTTCCAATAAAATATGAAATAAAACTTTTTGAGGTCTGTGCGTTAATTTTATCTTAAAAATAATTTCATTTTTTGGTTTAATTTTTTAAATTATTCTTATTTTAACAACGTCTTTTAACGACGTCAGAAAGGAGAAGGTTTATTCAATTCGACCGTATATATATATATATATATATATTACAATATAATTGGCAGGATTTCGGGTATGGGGATATTTGTTTATTTCCTGATTTGGCTGACTCAGAAGTTGGCGGAGCTACCGAGCCCGCCGCCGCCGGACGTCGAGCCGACTCCGCCGCACGACCGACACATGCCACCACTGCATTAGATGTTTTATATTAAAAAAATATAACTGAAATCAGAATAAAATGATTTTTTCTGCTTTTAGTGTATTTTTACGGTTCCATACCTCAAAAGAAAAAACGGAATCATTTTTAATTAAATCATTAAAAAAATATAGACTATATAAGGTACCGTACCGAAGACGCGTCTATCTGTTCAACTAGAATCATGAATTATGCATGAAGTACTTACTGTCGTGTAGCACAAATAAAGGACAAAATCTAGAGACAATACATTTTTAGTTGCATTATAAAAAAAATGTGTAAACCGCAGTAATGCTCAAAATATTTTAAAAGAAATAAGTAGCTAAATAACCGAAAAAATATTTTTTTTAGGTTAATAGGATTTATTTACTAATCAGAAAGTAATCAAACAAATAATTCAAATTAAACAGCAAGGTTTTCACACATTTCACAACGGCACTCACGTATAACTTTGCCGAGACGGTGGCAAAATGATGGTTGTTCTCCCAAATTTGCTTTGAAATGTTCATCAATTGGTTTATTGTAACCACACTGTAAACAAAAAGTGATATATAATAATATATCATAATATAATATATACAGGAAAGGATAAGTTGTTATTTCTGCAGATCCGGTGAATGGTTCCTCGAAATTGTTGCGATAATCGGTAAATTTTTCGCTTAAAGTTAACAGATGTGGTTATGTAAATGTAGCATAACTGCTATCTCCTTGCTGTCGCCTAACATTCGGTGACAGCAAGACAGCCAGCAGTGCTCACTTGCCTAGGCATGCCCCACCCGCCGCCGGTTGCAGTGTTTCAGTGAAGTGGAGTGGAGCTTTTGACGTCGCTATTAGCTTCTCTTACATATACATATAAATAAAGGTACATATAAATAAAGGTTTACAAGAATTGCTCGATAACTTGTGAGATATAGGAGATACGTACAATAGCAGCCATCTCCTTGCAGTACTGTCGCCTAGCGCTCGGTGTCAGCAGGCTGGCCAGCAGAGCCCAGGCGCGCCCCGCCCGCCGGTCGCAGTTGAGCGCTCTGGCGGCACAGTTGGCAGCATTTGACGACGCTAGTTGCTTTTCTTCTAATCTATCCGCATCTCCACATTCATTGATATCACTGTGCTATTTGGGTACATAATTATGGGCATTTCTAATTATATAATTTAAGAGTTCATTTCTGTAGTAATAACTATGGAAATTAAATCTAAATTCAAAATAAAAACTGCGTAAATACCTACCTACTAGTACCTAATAAATAATGTCTTAACATCAATATTCATAGCTTTTTAATTAAAAATAGTTTTTCTATCTCGAGTGTTACGAACTTCGTCTAAACTCTAAACTGATTTGAAAAAGATTCTAGCATTTAGTAAAGATAAAGATAGAAAGGAAGATCGATTACAAATACTTATTTCATATTTTACAAAATACTTAAACTAATTATACACGAAATAAAACAATTTGTTTACTGATATCCAATCTTCAGCAAATGCGATCCACGCGTAGGCGCTGGGATGACGTCGAACAACATCCGATAGTATTGTGCGAGTACGTTGGCTATCGTGACGCGGCAGGGACAGTAGGGTTCTATGGCATTAAAGATTTATTTTTTTTATTTATAAATAAATGAACGCTTTACACCAACGGCCCCCAGTAAGATCATTGATCATCTTGTGTTGCAAGGGCGGATCCAGCCCTGGCGCCAGGGGGGGGTCATACAGTCATGGTCAAGTCACAAGAAGCTATAATTTAATTTTTAATCGACTAAAAAATGGGGTCAGTTTAGTAAGGGAGGGGGGGGGGGTAAAAAAGTGAGAGGGATAAAAGAGGAGG
>DVVJ01000968.1:0-12664 GCA_018234505.1 Junonia neildi neildi | reverse complement strand
AAAAAAAAACCGATCGAAAAACTTATCATTAGGTTTAATTAATTGGTAGTCGTAGTTTAAAGGAATTATTATAAAACAGATTATATTAAATTATCTACGATTCGAAAGGTGATTTGATAACTTATACGGCTATATGCGTATTCAAGTCATAATGCTTTAGGAAAAATACTGTCCTAACTTTTGGAAAAAAGGTTGTGAGCTACAATCGTAATATTTTGTTTCTTGTAAAGTTAATTAAGCTCGCCCTTATCCCCTTGCTCAATGTATACAAATGATGTCTGCGCACCATGAAAATTATTCACCAATTAGAACAAATGAAATACATTTATTTAAAAAATAATAATATAACGATGAAATAATAAAATAAAGATTGCAGATATAATATTAAACCCGATATTGTTTAAGCAATTGCCATTTATTGAAAATCAATAAAAAACGCCAATCATCAAAGTCATGTTAATTAAATAATGATTATTCTTTAAAACAACTTCATGACCGATGAGTTAAATCATTGCCGGAATTAAAGCAATTTTAAGCACAGTTAGGCATTATACCACGAGGTAATAGTCTATGCAGTGGGCAATTACTTACAGGAATAGACCAATTAATCGTCTCAGAGCGAGCATGCCCGACGAATGTGATGCTGAGAGATCGAGTTACTATATTACTTGATATTCCTCCGCCTAATGTTATAGTGTTTGCTTCAACTCTCGTATTAATGATAAAACTTTAACAGCTAGCTATTTATATTAATAACGTCTTTAGTACATACGCCGTTAATCGAAAAAGTATTCTATCGCACAAACTTAAAGTCGATTTTATGGTACAGGTAAATGTTTATTTAGTCATGTGAGGTATATTCGCGCGTTCCGAGTTTTGAACTCTTATCTTAATCTCAATTTGAGACGTTAAAATATTATGTGGGACGGGTTGTTTTTATAAAGTAAATTCCGCCGAGTTAAATAATCGTCGGTAGTTCTAGTTTCTTATTAAAGCTCCCTAGCGATCCTATCTTGAAATATCTATGGCTATGCTAAAATTTTATCGATGAAACATTTTTGTTTAAATATTACGTTTTAGGTTATGGCACGCAAAGTTCTTTAGTTATTACATATTTGTGTATTTTAGATTAGTCTGTTTGATGTGGAAAATGTGTAAAAGATTTTAAATAAAATATATTAAATTATATTTAATATTTGCACCTAGTTACTCTAAAAAGTAAAAAGATTAAAGGATTCTGTATCTTACAAAAGTCTGTTAATTTTTATTAACCAATATAGTATTCTGAGACACTTTGTTTTCTCTAGCTATAATTAGATATATACAAATACATTGTTTATTTTATTTCCAACACTATACAACACAATTCAAACGCCTAACATCACAAGAGGCAGGCGTATTCAGTTTATAATTGAAATTCGGTAGAGCATTAGAGTGTCGCACTCGCCTGAGGCGAAGTACGCGTCGCCCTGAGTGCGACAGCGCTTTCATCTGCAACTACACTATCAAACAAATTGATTAACTTTGCATAAAAAAGTATAGCGCTAATTTAATTTGAAACGGTGTTAGAGATAAAGTGATTGCGCTGGGTACTTACACTCTGTGACAAATCGAAACATATTCATTGTCGAAATAAGTGATTTGCTTAAAACCGTATTCCTTATGAAATTTTGAAATCGATAAGTCACATTAAAAGTGCGTTAAGTTGTCAAATTCGAGGCTCAATTCTTCGTGCGTTGGAAATCGTGATTGTTAGCGTTATTTTGAAAAAACATATCACATTATCCCTTTGCCACAGCCAAATTAAAAAACGTGCTCAATGCGATATTAGATTATTAGATATTTTTTAAATCGCGTTATCAGCAGTCAAAATTTCACGCTAAAATTGATGGTTCTTGTAAATTTTAAAAAATATCTGACAATTATAAGCTTCATGCGTCTGTGTTGGTAAACTCTCATTATTATCGGTGGCACAATAACAAGCATTTAAACCCAAGAATTGAATTGAATTATTATCAGTATCATTAGAATAAAAACTATATAAAATCAGTACTTAAGTCGAAATTCTAACGTTAGTATGTATACTTATATAGCAGTTAGCTGGTATAAATAAAAACAATGAGATGCGTAGTTGCACATACTCCGATGTAACCCGTCACATCTGAGAGAAAGATGAGAAATTTATGCAATCCTGATCTTAGATAAAGCTCCGAGGAGGGTGCTAGAGCCTAGATAACTGCTTTATTTTAATGCAAACCGACAACAAATAACGAATAAATGTTCCCTTTTTTATTGTTGACTTGTGATGCGACGAATACTATGATTTAGGGTGAGGGCTTTCGCGCGACGAATTGTGGTCGAGATTATTTGAAATGGGAAGGGGATTTGTATCACTGCTAGAACTTCTAGTATCAGGTTTCATCAATATTTGTATTGACCCAGCCCGTTTTGAGATTTATTATTTCAGTGCGTTAATATTTCTGTTGTAACATAAATAAGTAGCTACTGTTACATTTGAGCCGACTGAGCCGAGATTATGAATTAATATGCGATGAAGGGATTACCGAAAATAAATCTCATGTATCAGTATTTATTCAAGCTGGATTGTAAATAAAACAGCGGGATTGTCACAGGCGGCTTTGTTGAATTTTTCCCGTTGCGTCACCGATATTTCTCTGACAAAATTTTCTACACGTGTCTGAAATAGATTCAAAGTTTAAGCTCCGCTCCCCGAACCGGGTGGCTATAAAAACAATCAACTTCAATTCTTGGTGGTGGCGTGGAAATAAGAAACAGACGCTCGTTGCATTGTACGATATGGTAACTTTACTTTTTTATAAGGGGACCAAAAAATTATGTTCGCGTGATGTATGGCGACACTTTTGCTCACAGAATTTAAACGTCCCGTTTTCGAAACGGTTACTTACGGGGTAGGGCGTGAGAGTGACCCTTAATAAATTTTGCATGAAGTATAGGGATTACTGAAAAATTATGCCTTAAAACGGCGATATTTTTACTGTACCATATTTTAAGAGTTCTTATTTCTTTTTTAATACTATAATAGCTGTACCCATTTGGCATAACTGACAAAATGTAATTGTTATAAAAAAATCTAAATATTAATGTAATAGGTATGCAATACAGGGATACAGTTAAGCCACAGTAAATTTATTTTTCTTGAGAAATATAAGATAAGTATGCTTTAATAGACAATTTTAAATTGTGTACTAATTAGCGTCAATTTTGCTACGAGTACAAATAAATAAGTGGATTATTTACTTGTTATTTGTTAAAATAAAATATTTTATAGGCGGACGCCTTATTACAATTTTATCGAGAAACCAGTTTTTGAACAAAACAAAAAAAGGTTAATATTACTCTGAACAAATATAAAGCAGTAAAGTTTGATTACAAAAATGAACAACACGACAATATAAATAAATGGCCATAAGAGTAAATGTAGCGCGCAAAGTATAATGGCAAAGTTTATCTCGTCGTTTCTCATCTCATTCCAAGTTGGTAGTCGGTGTGGTAGGAACTGCACGACTGATCCAGTATGCCCATTGGTATGACCCTGACCCACCTTTTATAAGTGTGCCATCATTTGTACCTTTACCTCATTCATTACTCAATAAATTGACTTTGTAATACAGCGGCATATGAACTGGCACCTTCGGACAAGCCATATAATATTGACATAAGAGTAAATGTAGCGCGTAAAGTATAATGCCTAAGTTTATCTTGTCGTTTTTCATCTCATTCCAAGTTGGTAGTCGATGTGGTGATAGGAACTGCACGACTGATCCAGTAGCCGTCGGTATGACCCTGGCTTACCTCATGTAAACGTACAATTACTGATACACTTACTTAAGTGTGAGTGTACCAGTTAACTCATTGATGACCCAATAAATTGACCTTGAGATACTGCAGGACTTAAATCCGCACCTTCGGAAGAAAACAGCGCGTTCCGAAGTACTGAACACTTTCGTGATTTTATAATGACACCAATTAACCAAATTAATTAATGAAAAAACACCAAAGTTGTAATAAAGATATATATATATCTTTGTTTGAACTCATTTTAATTATAAACCGTGTTTAATATAGGACCCAAATGTTGATAGAAATGTGTACTAACCTAAAATATTTTGTCACAATATTTGAATGAATCTTTTATTAACCATTTGGTAACATGACATACTATACGTAAGTATAAGACGACATACCATGACATCTTACTTTTATTTGACTGGCTGTGGAATACTTTTTGTTTTTATTAATCTCTAACAAGATTTTCATTCGCCTACTGACTAAGTATGATATCATAATATTATCTCTGCTATAAATTTAATTATTTCCTTAAATGAATTTCACCTCTACCAAAATTTGTTTCTACAGAAAAATTAAGAGTAAAAAGAAAAACCCCGTCCCTCATTTCTAGCTCTTTTGTGAGTGAAATAAAAGCAGCAGCAAAAAATATTTGTTTGTTTATTGTTTATGTGTCGTCTTTCCATAGTCTTGTGTCATCCAACCAAAAGTTTTCCAACTATTACAATGCAAAACAATACTGTTTAAACATATTAATAATCAGAAATATATTATGCTCAAACATAATGTACCTACCTAATACAAGCTTTGAATAATTCTTAATTATAAATGTAAAATTTAATTGCCACAGATATGAACATTATGATACTTATTAATATCCTTAAAAAATTCTCGAGATCGCGGATTATAATTCCCCGGGTGAACGATGTATTGTCTTTGCTCTGCTATCTTCAGTCTGCGCAGGACTGTTAAGTTTACCTGCAAACAATCAACGCTCCACCTAACTTGAATTTAACCATAAGTATTGCCATTTATATTTGTTCTTCTCATCTGCTCGATACTAGCACGCACACCCGCGGGCGATGGCGTACGAGACCGCTAATGCAAAACTCAGTCTGTCCATTTGTCGCACGTCTCTACTAATAGAGAAATTCCATTTAAAACTTAACGTACGTACGCAGGGGTTGTGTACCTATTTATTTTTTTAATGTCGATTTTAAATTGCGTTCGCTAGAGCGAAGCTAGAGATTTATAACGTTTGTTCGATCATTATTTTTATAGCTATTGGTCTTTGGATTTATTGCTGAAGTATTTTAATTTATAGACTGTTAAGGTTTTAAATATTTTAAACTCAATACTCAATACTCCACTCGATCGTATATAGCCAGGCAATTTATACACTATTTTCGGTTTTAAACGACTTTTACATATATATATTCATTGTGTTCCAAATATTGTGAATATGGTTTTGTTTAATAATATTTAGTTTTATTCTTCAAGTACATAAATGTACAAGAAACAAAATATTTTATAAAGCAGATATTTTATGATTAAAAGTATGATGATTAAAACCTGTCCTCCTAGAAATACACAAAAACAAATTCAAAAGTTCTGTATGAAACATTTAAAAGAGGACATTAAATAAAACAATAAAATATTTACGGGCGCATCTACTTTATTTAATTTTTACGTTCGATGCACCCTCTTGCACCCTCTCAAATCCCTAACGACACTTAACTCTAAAGACATGTCACGTCTTCAAATGTATGTAAATCGGTAAATGTTATAAATTGCATATATTTAGCGGGTAATAGTCCTGTGACGGCTGCGAGGGGGTACGAACGAAGTGTTAAGAAAATAAATGCTTACTCAAAACCTTTATTACCTTACTTACAACACTTTAACATTAATGGAGTATAATTATATATTTTGAGTTAATTAATTTAAACACAAAGTAGATTTTTGAGAGTTCTTTTGAATTTTTAATGGAATATTTCGTTCAAAAATCTTTAATGTTTTTGGAATAATATTTTCAAAGCGTCAAAACTGAGTAAATTTTACAGTTTACTATTATAAAGTCTCAATTAAATGATTTACAACTATTTCATTTCCAATATAAAAGTTTTACGAGGAATTTGTGGTTGCACACGATTATACTACCACAATAAATCGAACATAAAAGTGACAGACAGACAAATAAATCGGGATTTACATCGTTTTAAGACCAAAAATCATAACAGAGACACTTTAAAAGCAATCGAAATTATATTGTTATTATCAGTATTGACCACTTTAACAGACACTATAAAGTATGAACTCTTGACTTTGTGAAAAAATAGCAGATAGAAATTCAGAAAATTGTCAGTCTAAGCCTTATCAAATGTACAAGTATAACTAACAAAATTACTTGGAGGCAATTATAAATTGATATAAAAATTAAGCTTAGTACATATAAAGATAAAAGATAATATACACTGACTTTAGTTTACTATTAAGTTATTATTATATACGTAATTAAGATGAAATTCAATATGCAAAACGAGTGTTTATTTTAACCCACATACATTTTTCATATAAATTTTTTTTTAATCAAAAAATCATTTTACAGTTTCATGAAAGCTATGATATAACAATAACGTTTTATTATTTTATATATCTTTTATGTAACTGCGATGTTAATAAAGCAGTTTTAAATCTAATAAAGGTTTTTATCAAATTTCAAGCAAAAGAATCGTGCTGTCAAAGAAAGCGGAATTACTCCCTATGAGGGTGCCAATTTGAGCCGCGACATGTCAACAATATAAAACGGGCCCCATAATTTGGGTCCCCTTTGAAGAATTGTCAGCGTTGATTTGATTAGGAATTTAGATATACTATATTCTTGTGTACGTAAATTCTTTATTTTAAAATCGATACATTATGACACAAAATACAGATTATTCATAAACTTTTCAAAATAAAAAGAACAGAAACGACTATTTCAAAGTGATTGAAAAATCATATAACAAATGGAAATAAAGAAGTAACTGCCAACGCGAGACTCATTGCAATATTACATTTTGAGGAAAAATACATTTGCAAAAATACATTTCCAGATTAACGCTAATGGCGGAGACATTGACAGCTAAATAACAGCTTTTATAAAGCCATCACGCAAAAGGGAAGCGTGTACACGGAAAACGGACAACGTTTTCATTCATGGGTCAGTAATAATAATGATCAGTCTTCCTGTCGCCGTTTCGACGGTTCCTATCGGAAGCATTTCACCATTGATTTTTCCGCAAATAATATACTGTCGCCCGGTTCGTTTTATCCACTGCATTGTTTCATCTGGCACCCTATTCCCCTCGGTACGATGTCGCATGGTTTTGAGTGCATTAGATTCGCTCAGATACATGCGCCACGCTGTACGGACTTACGGTTTCCTGGACGTCGGTTGACACGTGACTCTCAGTATGAAAGTCTTCACGCCTGATCGATTCCGCTTGATGTGAATAGAATTGCCCGTATTGTATAATTTTGGATTGGGGTGCGTCAATTCATTTATGATGTAAAAGAAGTAATTTTGGTGATGACTGAATTTGTTATTATGCTTTTTACAGAATAGTCTGCTATAGACGTTTAGAAATGAGTATTCTGTATTTTGGCAGAGCTGGGATTGAGTCGTTTTTACTTAGACATAATTATGAGAATTTTATTGAACAAAGATATTTTTTTACCAGTTTAAATAAAATAGAAATAAAAGCCTTCATTTATCTATTTTCCAATTTTTATTAGTCTTTAAAGAATTATTACTTAACGCGTTAAAGAAAATGTATAATTAAGTTAAAACATGTATAGATTTCGAGGAAACGGTATTCTTTATCAGCTTCGACGTTTCATGCAAATCTGTTGCGCCCTTTTTATCTTCAGTTCTTTCATTGTACATAACCTGATTAGCCGAGGCCCTGATAGAACCCTCTTCAGTGAGGGCGCTAAATAAGATGCGACGTTTTCCGCCTAAGGCATCTTTGATAGTACTTTTTAAAGCTGTGACACGAATTCCGAACCTCTCTTTTATTGGTCGCCATTATGATAATTACATTAAGGACCGTCCGTCGATACTTCGTCTTCGCGAATTTGTTCTGTTGTTACGGTAAGACGTCTGTCTGTTGAATATTGATCAGCTCATTTGCGAAAATCGCACCTATTGTCTACGTGACAGTTTTATTTTACGGAGCTCCTCGCCCACATCAAATTTCTTAGGTCGCAAATCGAATTATGTGAAATTAAAAATGTGTCCACGAAATTTCGTCAACAGATTTTTCTCATGAAAAACAATTCTAATTGACAGTTTTATGATTCCATTAATTAGTATATCTTAATAATGTTCAGGTATTCATTTTAAACAGCCTTAATCCAATTAGTCGATGTGAAATATTGTTCAATATTATTCTGCCTTGCATCAATAAAAAGAATCCATCAATGAACGAATTGTTGCAGAATCCGTATTCAATGGTAACGGCTATAAAAACGACTTTTGTTTAAATTAAATTCCGTTTGCTTGTTCGCTTTTCCAACGTTTTTCAATCGTAGAATAAACAGGGTTTATTTGTTTTAAACTTCAAAAACGTTGCTTTTTGAAGACCTTTTTTTCCCATTGTCAGTCGCTTTAAAGTTGATCGTAGCCGTTGAATGCTATATTGGATTTTCAATATATTTTTTTTTGCACAAAAACGAATATATGTGTAGAGAAATTTAACGAACCGTAACCGTAATAGTTTTATAGAAAATTGTGTCTATCAGTTTTAGTTCCTATATTTTTGCTTACAAAAATACATTTCTAAACAATTATTATTTGTAGTTCATAATTATTATCACGCGATATATGTTTAAAATTCCAATACTTAAGAATCATTATACTAACATTATACCTACTTAAGTATTGGAATTTTGCACGCTTTTAAATAACGCATTCATTGTGTATTAAAAAATAGAAGATGCATATTAAAGAAAGTGAATGTTAAAGGTATAATAAAATGAATTTAATTTTAATATTAAGTGGATATTATTCAATTGACTCGTTTCACGAATCGTTAAATCCCTGTTTGTTGAATCATGCTCGGGAACGGAACAACATCGTCTCAGACAAAAACGCTAAAAGGGCTGCTCAATCCCTTTTAAAGCGCTATTTTCTTTTTATACCCAACCAACCGTGAAAATGTGGGCGAGTATAGGTCCGGATTGAGTTAGCGCCATATTGAACACAAAACTGGGCCCTTATTCTCTATGCCAAATCGAAACGTATTTCTATGTTGAAACACGTTATTGTCTTAAAACCGTATTCTCTATGACATTGAGAAATTGAAATGTTACGTTACGTGGCGCGTTCCATGCTGTCAAATAAGTAATTACGAAATTAATAAAAAATAAACCGGTAACCTTTTTTTGAAAGATTGTTAATAGAAACGAATCGTGCCATCTCCAAAAAGACAAGAATATTATTATCTATACTATTCCTTACGTTTTCAAGATGTGTGCTTACAAAATACCGTTTTAAGAAGACGTAATGTGCCATGGTAAGAATGTTTGACAAGCACGATATGACGTCATCCGTTTAGGGCACGTTACGTATCGTGACATAGAGAATATGGGCCCTGTTAAATATTTTTGCCTCCAAAGTTGAATATACAATGAAATACCAGGTTTGCGTCTGATCTTCGGGAGTGATCGTTGAATTTTATGATTGTATTGAAAAGAAAGATCTTATGGAAGTGTGTAAATGAAATGGTTTAAGGAAAATGCATTTTTATTAGTGTTTTGTTGCGTTCAGATTTCTTTTGCTTAAAACTGGTTTTGAATATTTTTGTATCTTGTTATTTTTTCGACTGCTTACTTATACTAACGACTAATATGACTTCATTGATTTGATTTACTTACTGTGCAGTAGCTATAACTCTTATATTTGGTTTTACGTAAATGAAAAAAAATTAACAATTGATTTAAAATATTATAACATCGTGATCATAAATTAAATAGATTAATCAATGGTTAGAAATATGTTCATTCGAATGATATAAAATTAAATCATACTTTTTTATTAAGATTTAAAAGTAATATTTTAATACTAAAATCCCATAAAACCATACTACAATTACAGTTACTGACTATTCAATAACATTAACCGTAAAATTCGACCGTCAGTCACTGTTTCATTATATTACGTGAGGTTAAAATTTACATATTATTATCTCAATGCGGTCGGGCCTCTGAAAATCTTCGCACAAAAGTAGCGGTTCCAATTTAAGAGGCGACGCGAACTTATTATTCCTTCCTATTTTCCTCAACAAGAGAAACTAATCTAAAGAAAATTTTCGAGTCTCTGAGAAGAAAATAAGCTTATAAGGAAGTGCAGTTTACTTGCACGAATACCGCCTAGGAATACTGGCTGGTAACAAACTTTAAATTAAACTTTTTAAAGAGAAATAAGTATTCCTGTTTTAGCCAGGAGTAAATAATTATTTATTTTTCATAAAATATAGCCAGTTTGTTAATGAGTGATTATTACATATCTATACTTAATGAAAATTTTGTATAAAATTATAAATAGATTTTTGCAAGAAAAATAAATAGTTTCCATTTTGATGTTGGTACATAAACATGAAGTAAATCTGTTAGAAAAATCTTAGTCAAACAATGTTTCATTGTTTTAGTATTTTTATTTAATAATTATTACATTAATAATCAGAATGTATGTTATTGTAATATTTTTTATAATATATAGAACTTCATTTATAATAAAAAAATCTTTTGAAAAGTATATAATATAAGCAAGAGCTTTTGTTAATGTTATTCACACAAGACGAATGAAGACAGCTGGTAGCTAATTAACGTATTTTAAAAGAAGATAGACTGCTTCGGCCTATTTAATTCGCTTCATATTTCAATAAAAGGAAGTAAAAATGACCTAGTTCATACCGAGGTTGAGTTTTCATACACTTTTTTTTCTTATTGGAGTTTTTATGAGTTTCTTTGTCTAATGAGCTGCAGTGCATAAGTTAGTTTCCGCTATTATGCTTTACTCTCTTTTCTGATTTAAGATTATATTTCAATCTGGTACGCTTTTCACACTTTCAGAACCTATTTTAATTATGAAGTTTATTAATAAAAATCGTTTGGACTACTTTAATGAAAAACGTTCAGTTGTTCCGTTGTTGTGTTAGAGAGATAAGTCCTGAAAGATCACCACAAAGAATATCTAATATAATATTCCAGAAAATCGCTTTGATTATATCTTAACGTTTTGTTATTATTTGCAAGGAGTTTTGTTTATCGCAGTACGATGTGGCTGTACTGATAATAGTCAACAAATGTTAGATAGAATATTCTCTAGATTTGTAGACTGTTTAGTACAGAAAGCCCAACAAGAGGCCCGGGTTCAAACTAACCGGGTTCGAAATAACAATTCTCCGTCCATACTCACGCCAATTAGGAGTTTGTTGATCGATATAACGCGAACAGGAAGATATTACTATAATAGATATACTTTAATTGTTACTATTATTGAATTTTTCATAATAGTAGAATATCTCTGCAGTAACGTTTAGCTAGTCTAATAAATATGGAGGGAGGCTAATATCGCAAATGCATATTGCGTTTATCTCACGCACCGCCGGACGTTGTTCGTACCCTTCCTACATTTGATATCGTACGAGTACATTAGCTTTAATGGATTGACCTTTTATGCGATTGCAGTTTCATAAATTATTCTTTAATTTTAGATGCAACACACGGATGCAGGATTTATCCATTTTCATTATAAACACGGAAATAATTATGAAAGTAGACATATTAAAATGTTTCAGAATGTGAGCCTGAAATATGAATGTGGCTTATGAAATATCCAGTTGTTGAATATTTTTTCGATGTTTCATACTAGAGTATGAATAACTACAACTTAATTAGTTGTAGGTATTCACATATCAAAAGAAATATCTTTTAAGGCATCATAAAATATTATGGAATTTTTAGATATTTCATTTTGTAGTAAAAGCTATGTTGTAGAGCTTGTCAGTTTCATACAAAAATATAATTTATTCACAATATATAACAAAAGCAATTGTTAGTGAAATAACGTATTGATGTTATGGGTATTCCTTTATACACATTGTTATTGTCTCGCGGGAAATTATGTAAAGAAATGCGAAGATACCGATATAAATGTCATCGTATATTTATCAACGAAATGTTCCCCAGGTAGCAACACTTAGTGTTCGTATTGCCAATATTCAATACGTCGGTAAATAAAGACAATGTATCTTCAATTCATTTTTCAATGTTGAAAAATTCAGGCTAAGAAATAATTAGTAGAACAACGGTAATGAAATGCAGCAACGATAGAAGTTTTTGCTCGTTTTTCCGCACTTTTGTTACTCTAATTTGCGGGGTAGGTACTCTTGTTTATGAATAAAGAAAAGTAATTAAACTGGTAAATTACGAATCAGATTCGTGAATTGAGATTTGAAAACTGTGTACTACTGATACACGAATCATGCTTTTCTGTTTTTTTTTTTTTTTTTTTTTTTAATTTAAAGTAAGAATATATTTGTTTCACGAGTAGGCAGATGGACAGAGTAGATAATAAAAGGTTAGACATACTTTAAAACGTGTCAAACTTTAAAAAGTGATTAAATACAGTTGTATGAGTTATCTAAAAAGAAAACCTAGGATCAGAGAATGTTGTATTATAAATTGAAGTGGATGCTGGAAGTGATCTTTTCCATTATAAACACGGAAATAATTATGAAAGTAGACATATTAAAATGTTTCAGAATGTGAGCCTGAAATATGAATGTGG
>DVVJ01000967.1:0-12665 GCA_018234505.1 Junonia neildi neildi | reverse complement strand
GCCGCCCTATCTCATAAAAAAAAAAATACGTTTCACCGCAAGGAATATCTAAGTTAACTGTAACATTAATCGGCAAAAAATAGGTTTTCTCTATATATTCTCTCTTTAACATTTCATCGCCTAATTGCGCCCTAATAGGTGATGATGTTTGTACGCTCTGTGTTTTACGTTTTAGTATTGTTATTTTAAAGTATGTATACCTATTTCAAGTAAATATTACCGTGAAATAAGATTTTGCATACAAATGTTTTTTACCCTTTACCCCTTTAGGGGAAGAAACTCGTAAACACTTTTTGAATGAATACACAGAAAAGGCAATTTTTGTACTAAGGGGTCCGTACCGTAACGTTGTTCTGTACCCCTCCCCCTAGACGTTACGTAACATTTTGCCAAAATAGGTGAAAATGGTCACGAAAATAATTTTCGAGACCATTTTCATCTAAAAATCACAATTATGTCGTTACGTAACGCGTTGTTGTTATACAACCTCCCGGCCCCATAACGCACCGTAACGTTTTGCAAGACCCTCCCCTCCCCATAAATCGCGTTACGTATTACTTGAATGAACCCTAAGTTTAATGTTAACCGACCAAAAATTTGCTTTTCACCCCATTGAAATTGGTGTTTTCAGTATTTTAAATTTTAATATCAGTATCTGGAAGTATGTATGCCAAATTTTAAAAAAATGCGGCCACGGAATACTATTTTGCGCACAGAGGCCCAACCTCTTTACCCTCCTTTACCCCAGTAGGGGTGGAATCTCGTAAAAACCTTTATTAGTATATAGAATAAGGAATATTTATATTAATTTTAATGTTAATCAGCCAAACTTATAGTTTTCTCTTTTCATAATTTACCACCCCATTGCACCCTTATAGGAGTTGATATTGATTTTTTTTAGGATTTTAAATTTAATTATTAGTATTAGGAAGTATATATTCCAAATTTCAAAACATGCGACCGCAGAATGAGACTTTGCATACATAGGGTTTTATTCCCTTTTACCCCCTTTGGGGTAGAATCTCGTAAAATTAGTTTTTACCCATGTATCTGCACAGTAAGAGGAATGTTTCTGCCAAATTTTAAGTCTATAAGTGTTACGGTTGCCTCCGCAAGCCACGAGCGGAGCAACGCACGGGAGAGGCCGCGGACGTGCTGCGAAAGCGATCCCGTATCCTCTCCGTTTTCCGTGCTGTGGCGGCCATCGCAGGGGGTTTTAGTGAGTGCAATCTCACAAAACCCGACATCCCTCCCAGGAGTCGGGTATCTATGAAGATTTACTCTGCGTCAAAAAAAAAAGGTATATCTCAATATAGGTTTTTATCATTAGAAGGAGTCGATCTCATGGGTTGTTATAGTCCGTTGGTCCACAGCAGCAAATCTCTCGTATGAAAAGAAGAAATATAAATAAAAATATCTTTGTTTTAGCCTCCTATCGCTACTGTTCCAGCAGCACCTTACAACCAAGTGCTAACTCGCTGGTTAGTAAGCTTGTTGACTCAACCCATTTTACGCGCACTTTATTAGAAGTAACGGTCTGAAATACCACCTCCAAGACCTGTGTGCAGTCGAGATAGCTTTAATTACTTTTGTATTAGAAAATCGTATCTACAAAGGATTTCCTTTGTAATAAAATTACATTTACTGTGTGATACGTAAAATGCTCTAGAAAGGCTACTTTGGTTTAGATTATAGTAAATTACTTAAGTTCAAAATTAATGCTTTTCAGTGACAAAAACTCTTTGTTATTATCAACTGTACCTACTGTTGCATAGGTTTTGTTTTTATTTTTCTTCATTACTTTTGATCTATATTTATGTTTCTTTATTTTAACTTATCTTACAAACAGTAGCACAATAAAACTTTATTTCACCTTCTGTAACATTTAGTTTAAAGAAATTAGACACAATTTTACAATTGCATCTTCAACCAAACCTTTAACAACCATAAAACTTCTTTCATTACTCTTATAATATTTCTAACTTCAATCAAAACATCCACATCAAACAATTGTTTGTACGTCCTCGCCACGTTCGTAAAAAAGATCACGCGACTCCGCGTCACCCTTTGACGGCTTTTATTTTTATTGCGCCCTTTATGGGACCAAGGATTTATTTTCATAGCCTGTGGTAATTGAAATGCTTTTGTCTCCGGTTTGCTGGCGATGGTATTTTTTTACTATTTTACGATTGCTTGAAAGATCTTTTGAGTATCAATTACAATTTTATTACTAGGCCCCTTTCAAAGTGTATGTAAAAAAAATTAATTTCGTTTTTAAGATTCTTGTCGTCCAGCGCTTAAGTTCCTTTTAAGTTTAATGACGTTCGTTTTAAGGCTCTACTATTGTGTATATTTTTTATTATGAAAGTGTGGTTTTTAATGATAGCCATTATTGTTATCAGAAATATAAAAAAAGAAAAAATAATCTTATCGAGACTGAAGGAGTTTAAACTACCTAAAATGTTGTAAAATTAACTTGTTGCCTTTCGACATACAAATTATTGAGTGTCTATGAAAATAATGATACGGTTTTATTTAAATCATCTTTTATTTTCCTCCCTTACCATTTCTCAATGTTAATAAAACAAAAATATATTACGCA
The DNA here is from genome assembly GCA_018234505.1 of Junonia neildi neildi. Lineage (NCBI taxonomy): Eukaryota > Metazoa > Arthropoda > Insecta > Lepidoptera > Nymphalidae > Junonia > Junonia neildi. Next base: position 10,063 of record DVVJ01000967.1, on the reverse strand, counting down.
TAAACAAAATTGCAAACATATCTCCTATGATATTCGAACCGGACCCCTCACAATGATTCGATGCAAATCAGACTAATAAAAAACCAGTTTCGACAATCGTTCCATTTAATATTAATCCACCGACACACGCAAATACACATACATATGCAAGAACACATACACACAGAGCAGATATACACACAAATAGACGTACTCGTGTAAACGCTATCGACTAACTATAACCCACACATGTGCAGACCCCAATGGTCCAAAGAGACAATGACCTCGAACAGCCCTTTAAAAATGTTTGGGGCGGTCAACCCTTTATGTGGATATTTTGATTTGCAATTTGCTTTAACAAAAACGTTGTATCCGATCAAACGCTTGTTACGAAAACATTTCGTAATGATTTAAACCAACACAATTATTTTCGAATAATATTTTATCTTCTACAATTAAATTGTCTATTACCTTGAACAAGAAATATTCTAGACAGTTTTACAAATTGAAACGGCCTCGCAGACAATTAGCAATGTCTTTAGGACATCCTAATTATCTTGTCCTAGACGTTGAAGTTGTCAGCTGAAAGTGAAACTAATTCAATTATAGCAAAGACAGTATTATTTTTATCAAGAACTAATATTACGACCTGAGAAATAATTATTGACATAACATTTAAGTACATTTCTGACATGTCACCTCCATGTGATTTTTTTTTGTATTAAAATGCGATGGTGATAGTTTACGTGATTTTCCTCCAGTTTAGTTGAATGGTCGATATTTCTTAGTAGCCTCAGCCCATATTTTATTTACGTGAGAAACACCTTTTGTTCTCTATTCCTGTGTCTTACCGTTTACTGTTATGAAATTTTTAAAATACGGTTTATCAAATGGTTGATTTTTTTCTTCAATAAAAACAAAACAAAATGTACGTTTCTAGTTTTAACTTATTTTTGTGTTAAATTGTCTCGAATACATTTTGAATTTTAATTATTTAAATGGTAATTGCTTTTCGTTTTATGTTTTCACTGTTGAATTTAAATATTCTTAGCGTCATGTCGAAAATTTCAGCATTCCGTAAATTTATTTCCTATCAATATATGCAAAACTTTACGATGTTTTTCTGCATCTAAGAAAACTTGTCGAACTCATAATACTAAATTGAAATTTGAGATTTGAATTTCAAATCGGTAACTTTCTCGTCTCTTCGTGTTTGCTTCTTCTCTTTTCAATACTATTTCATCTAAACACAAAACAGTTTACTATTATGAATTTATGAAGGATGTGCTATTGACAGATGCCAGTAATATTATCCTAAAGAGTAACTACTGAGTTTATAGCCGGTTATTCTCAGTAAAATCCACATTAAGTTTGTAGCTTTACTCAGAAATGACAAGACTTGTAAAATGACGATTCAGGAGTGCTTGTAAAAGGCTACTTAAACGTATTATGCCTTGGATTCCGCGCAACCGTTTGAAATCCATTAAATTACTTGAAGGAGCGCACGTTATCATCAAATTATCTAATGGACTTGGAAATATTAAACCATGGTAGGAAATTATTATTTTTGGAATCTATACATTCTGATATATTTTATAGTCCTATATTTCTTGCTCACTATACCTAGTAAATATTAGGCTTTATTATTGTTATTGTTATAAATGCTAAAGTTACACCTCCAATTGTTAAACGTAATCTAAATCAGCTTGAATAAACATCTTACAAACATATAATCTTTGAATATTTTGATCAGAAGACAATGTTTACAATACAACGATAAATAATCTACGATGTTGTTTATTGTATTAAATATTAATTCAAATGAAATATAGAAGAGTATACAACACACGTTCCACGCGCTGTACCGATTGTTATGGTAATGTAATGAATCTTTTGTAGCGGCATCAATACGCCCGGTCAATCCACTGTAGCCCACGTAACTGACAATAACACTAAACACGACGTTTATATCATTCATGTATTATAATATGTGGAATTAGAACGACTAAACGGTAATAAAAATGAAACGCCGGAAGAAGTAACGCTTACGAAACATCATCAAAAATAATTGGTAGAATATCAATTAAATTTAAGGAAAGCTGATAGGTAGGTACTAATTAAAATAAAGTACCCATGATTTTGCAGTATGTTAATGAAAATGAATCCTGTTAATGAAGTTTAAGTAATTCTACATGCGAAATAAGGCGGAAAGATAGCTGAGCAGTTACTTAATGTACGTTTAATTACAGACAACATTGAATATTTTGAAACAGAACGTAGCGTTAATGGAAACATAACAATTAGTAGCGCTGTTACGGAGCAATAACATAATAACAATAAGGTTAAGCGAAGCCGTCATTAGCCTCTATTAGAAGGGAATAAGGTTGAAATTATGGATATTTAAGGATCATTGAAGCCAGCTGTGGAACGAAGTGGAATCCGTCACACGTAAGTGATGGAACATTGGAACGCACGCGACGCACAATAAACACGTTGTGACCTGTGGAGGAACGGCCTAATATTTCTTTTGAGGGCTTGGATGAAATAATGATGCATAACCAAAATGATGGTACAAATTTTCTTTCCCATGTTTCATGCTTGGGACCAAAATATTTATGTAGACTGTGTGTTGGCACTACATATTCATTTATTCTGCCTCGGACTACAAACTGCACCTCAGGATCTTATTAGTTTGTCTAACGGAATTTCAAGAATCACTTGGTACTCGAAACCTCTGTACTTTTATATTAAAAAGCAAACAATAGGCTACGGACACACCAGCGATGTTTATAGCGACACACACAATGGGGCGTCCATTTGTGTCCACGATAAATATTGTCACATATCCCTTGGAGCACGACATTAAGTCGGATTCACTTATTCTTTGAGTTTTTGTGTGCGAAAATATTTGCAGAGATATTTCTATTTTTTGTTCTTTGTTGCTGGCTTTGCGTCGCGTTGCGGCACAAAAGCGTGCAAAAACTATTTCTTATTGAGAAAATATTATTTAAATAAACACGCAGATGTCGCTATATTAGACCCATGGATTTTGGTACGATATTTCTTTTATCGTAACAGGCCTTCTTTTGAATCACATTATGGTATATTTACAATTCAATTTCACACTTTATAGACTGTTATATAGGATCAAGTTGTAACTTGAACCTATGGCAGAAGGTTATTGTCTCAACTAGTTATTTACTGACTATTGCCTATTACTTTGTTAAAATGCTAAAGTAAACATATAAGATAAACTCATGTAAATTATTATTCGCCTCCTAGAAAAGTGAATAAATAACCTTTAATCATAACCAAAATGAAGCATAAATAATACGTTTGTAATTGCCAATTATTTCGTAATAAGCATGTTAATAGCCCCTTAAATGTAAGCAGCGGCGTCGACAGACTGACTACAATAATCGGATTCGAGTCTCATTTTTCAAGCTTCCCCCTTCTCCTTAATAGTGTTAAAATCACATTTAAACAGCCAAATGAAAGGGACAAATGAACTGTATAGTGACAGGATATCGTAAAGTTTGGAGCACATTGTGTGCAAAATAAAATGGAGTGCCATTGAGCAATTTTTTTTGTATTGCTACTATCAATGCAAGAATAAACAGGGTTTTTGTTTTTTGCTATGGTAGTTGAACGTTCTGACAAAATGTTTTCCAAGTAAGTTGAAGTGTAGGCAATTTTTTCTTTGACATGTATGGTTTGGGGGTTTCTTTTTTATCAGCTTTTAGGCTCACAATCAGACAAAATTTGAAATGCAGTAAGCAACTTTGAAATGTACGAATTTCTTCTATTCATATAATCATGCGAATTTTTTTCTTTTAATTTTCCAAGTTATTCTCCAAATATTTCTCTCTAAGTAATAAGTACTTGAGCATTTATGTCTTAAATATTGTTGTATACATTGATGTTAGTACAATTTATCACGTTATTTGGTGTAACAAAAACATCATTGTGCCCTGACCCTATCCAGTAATAAGCTGCAACGTTCAATTTGGTAGCGACAGATGTGAAACACCCCGCTGTCCCTATTTTCCTTCACTTACTCTCATTAACTGCCCGTCTCCAACGATTTCTTTTATTTTTTCGAAAACAACATACAATTTACCATGAAATTGTCCTTTTGATACACTTTCATTAACCAATTGAAACAATTATAAAGGCGGGTAACAATCAAGTACTGTTTTAACATTTAAATTAACTAATAAATTGACCGTGTATGTAATTTAGTTTCTTTTGCTACAGGTGATGTTTATGTAACATCTGCTTTTAAGTCATTCGGTAATGGTTGGGCGTTTTTATAATTATAGGGAGCTATTTTTAAATAATTGTTGCTTTGTTATATTTTTATTTAGGTTTAATAGACGTATTGATTTTATTAACGGCTACTTTCTATTCGCTGTTTCCAATATTTGTTCTTTTATTATATCTTTTTTCTTATTTTTAAATATAATTACATAGTATAAAAATATTATATTTGTTATTATTAACTCTCATAATACTTTTTTTCTTAATTAAAATTTTTATATATTCTACTTTTCTTTAATATAGAGATCTCCAAGTATTTTATTTTGTCATTAGAAAATGATTTGTCTGTTAAATTGAAATGATACACTTCTCAATAATGTTTTTAAAATATTATAAGAGTATTTTAATAAAGACGATAAGAAACGAGATATTACACTGGTTCATAGAATATTTTAATTTCGCTTAATTATATATTTCTCTTATAAAACGTTGTTTATTTTGCGTCAAATGGAATACTGTGGAGTTAATTAGCTGGATGGCTTGCGGTAACAGAATATTTAGTATAATCTTTCTGCCTGAAGCTAAAGGGATCAGACATTCAATATGTTGTTATTGATTGACGTCTGTACATTATGTTGTTTATATTTTTATTTTTTTTTTTACGAAATAATGTATCTGAAAAATTTCTTAAATTTGGAGTTACTTTTGGTAAACAACCAATTTTAATTTATATTCAAGCAACTGTTTAATCAACCAGTAATATTTAATCGTATTACTCTAAACTTATAACCATATTCATTTAAAGAAATTACAATTTACTGAATTGAGTATGATTCGTGAACAGTATCCATCATCAATTCTTAATCAAAAGCAAAAACGGAAAACAAAGAAACTGACGTTTAAAAAAACGACGCTCGTAAAATTTCAATATCCGTTTATCTATCGTAGCTTTTAATCTCGAGTAAATTTGTCACCCTTTATTGAGTCAGATCACCCTCGGATGACGCGGCGTAATGATAACAATCAGCTGATACAATGGATGCTGCAGGGTTCCCATCTACTTCGAATAAACTAGGATTTTAAGTCGAAAACCCAGGACAATTGACACAAAAACCGAGAGGCAGTTGTGTAACTGGGAACTTCCTTTTTTTTGTTTTGGGAACCAGGACACATTAAACTGGGAAAGTTCTGGACATTAAACTTGGACTTGTCCTGGAAAATTAGGACGACTGGTAACCCTACAATGACGTTTTTTTCCTTGACGACTCACTTTACGTTCAAAGAATGGAAAGAGTCCATTTCTACTAACGACGTCTCGAACTGGTAAATTTAAAGACAATACTCCTTTGTGCACTGTTGCTCTTTTGTTTTCTTCATACTCTATTATATTTTAATTCGGTTCAATTTCAATACGTAATTTATATGGGGTAATAGTACTAAGATCTGAAGGTACAATATCTGCAATTATATTATTTGTTTCAAATCGCTATACCAAAATAGTGATACCATTTGAGTCATTAACGTTTACTGAAAAGTCGAATCGTTGAAGATGACTATTAGATAAAATTGTTAAGGTTGAATAATATAACATAGAATAAAATATTACTGTGTCGAATGCTGATTGATTGACTTTTATTTCGGTAATCATTCCGTTGAATGGATCTTAAATCTTAGTTAAGTTTAAGATCCATTCAATGGGATGATCCGATATCTTCCGATTGAGTCAGTTACATTTAGCTTTAAAGCTTTAAGTTTTATTGATTATAAGGCTATTATTTAATCTTCCTTTATTAGTAATAAGACTTCCATAAAAGATAACCAGTACTTATATAAATAATCCTAAATGCACGATCCATTAATTACTTTAGAAAGAATACCAAAATATTTAATAGACAAAATCATATAAAATTATTATAAAAATTATGATACTTTGTACTCATTATTTAAAAGCCAGCTCATACACATTTGCTACATTAAAACACAGCCCCTCGTGATATGACAGGTGACGCAACGGAAATTAACGAGCCTTAACATCGACCAAAAATTAACCATTTCCATGCGGAAATGAGACCCCGCACATAACGGTTTCCTATTAATTGTCCTTTACATCATTAAGCATAAAATTATCTTAAAAACCCTTGCGTTACTTACGGACCTTAAATTTTATATTACGGGCAAGCATAATATTTAGCTCTTTTATCTAAAATATATTCAAATTTCGGTCACCTATCACAAAATGAAGCAGTAAAGTAACGTTAGGGTAAGAAAGAATTACCTACGGCTAAATTATATTGAAGTAAAAATACTTCAAATAGGTTTGAACGAATTTTCAATCATTCGATATGAAATATATTCGTTAAAAAATATGAAAAATCGAAGAAAAATTCCCCTCATCCGTGAGCACTCATAAACCAAATTCAATCACGAATTAGGGCAATCACATCGACTCAGAAAATTTTCAAAATTATTTTCATTCGAGATATCGCATTCACGGTTTCGTACCAAAATTTTCCGGGTAATATTTTTGAAAGCATTTTAGAATAAACCTTGGAGTTTCGGATGAGCACTGTAGTCGGCCGGCACGTGGCATCTGTCGGGTCACGGGTCGCCGGAACTTTCCTCGCCCGAATAAATTCGGATATTTTACAGTTTTACCTTCGGCTCGATGTTTTGTCTTGTTTCTCTTTTAATGATATTCTTGCGATGAACCTTTGAAATAACTCTTGGCAATCTCTCTACCAGAACTTCTTTAATATCGGACTGACTTTTGGAACAATCCACTCTAATGTATAAAGCCAAAACATTTGTGTATATATTTCTATATGCATCTCTTAGAATCTGCTTATCTGATTTAAAAAGGTGTGCGTTTGACACTGCCTTTATTAGAACATTTATTTTTTTATCAACATAAAGGTGACAAGTAACATGTTACTAAGTAGACCTAACATTATAGATACACGCAGTTACAACAGGATATCCATCAATGCAAAACCCTTTAAAAAACGATGTACCAACATACACGAACCGAAACGGAAAATAGAAAACTGCAAAAAAGTGTGATTTTTCAGTAACCCTGATATTTGGTACCATGTAGATAGATTCTTTAATTCATGTCTCATTCTGTACCCTGCACCTGCAGTCGGAATGCAAATGACTGCGTCCGGCAGTTCCCACTTATCCAATTTGCAAGGCTGCCGTTACTGTCACCTATACACAAATTGCTTAGCCGGGCCTCTGCTAATTGAGCTCGCTTGGTGCAATTCTTTTAGAATTTTCGAATATTGGGATTCGTTTTACATTTTTTCTTGTTTCGTATTACCAGGTTTTGCTTTTATTTCCGTTTGCGTGTGTTCAAAATTAGAAATATCGTACTTCTTGTTTAATGAGTATGTAATAAAATGAAGTTATAAGGGCAATTGAAATTGTTCTGTCTTTTGTAAAATACTAGTGATGTTATAAGAATCTATTCTGCTCTTTGAATTTATATTTTCATTTTAATGCAACCTGTTTCTATTCTGAAAACTTTAACTGTTTTGTATATTTCTTTAAAATATCACCCTCTCATTTGGAAGTCTATAGAAAATCTTATTACAGTTTGGTAACTCTCAAATTTAAAACCTTTTCTATTGGAAATATTTTCTTAAAGCTTCAACATTATTTATTTGAGGTCGTAAATATTGTCATTATATGGGTTTTAGAGGTATTTAATTTATGCTAAAGAATGATATAATTTCGAGTGATACAATTTTTCGTCCACTTCAAACAACCTGCAGACGCCTAACACGATAGCTTTCTTGCTCCAGCGACCCTTAATACATTTAGCACCTACCGTTTGAGGGCCTTAATATCCCCTACGATTATGGACCTTATCCCTTTAATAATAAAACATACAATTCCTTAATTCCCCACGATATTTCACCGCACCTCATTCCCACTTGTTCTTAAATACTTCAGCCGGCAAGGTCCCTCGCCTTTTTAATATTTTCTTATGAAATATTTTTTAAGAACGCGTGAAAAGAACCGTATTTATATCAAGGAGGTCTTTTCTCGTTACGACTTAGTGTAAAACAGGTGATTCGTGTGGCTTTGCTTGTTTTTCTACTGAAGAAATTTCTGGCGAAATCTTCTAACATGGGTAGTGCTAAGAATTTTGGAAATTACGAAAACCTTTTATTGTTTAGGTTATATTCGACATTTTACAACAAAAGCCTAAAGTACTACATTTTCGCTCCATATTTGCCTATTTGACAGATGGTCTGGCCAATAAGGCACGATTATTGAGCATTTTATCTAGTTAAACTTACTTGGATTGTGAAATAGACCCCAAGAATTTTATATTATATTTTACCTAAAACAGTAAAATAGTACTAACTGATATTAAATATAATTAGTGTTTAATAAATAAATTTAATATTAACCTAATGTTAAGTAAATTATTTCGTGAAACAATATTATTACCGGCTAAATTATACGTTACTAAGAATTCGTTTCGAGAAGATTTCTGTTACTCACGAAATATTAATTGTATGCTGGAAGCGGTAGGTAAATATTTTTTCAGAATATAATTACAAGAAATTATTTATAATGTTTTTTTATGGTATAGGGCGGCAAACAAGCTGACAAATTATTCGATGGTAAGTGAATGCTGTCGCCCATGGACACTTGCAACGCCAAAGGAGCCGTTGCCGGCCTTTTAGGTGGTATGGATAGGGAATTAATGGGGAAGGGGTGGGGAATTGTTCCCTCACTCACGCGGCGAAACACGACGCAAGCGTCATTTTACGCCGGTTTTAATATATAAAATATTTATTTTATATACATAATTAATATAGAAGCTGCTTTGTTTTATTTATAATAGGTAGTATTGTTGTTGTTAGTGTGATAAGAAAATATGTTGATGTAAAGTTAAATGTTGAGTTACTTTTCAGTCTATTTTACATAAGTTTTTATATAATATGGTTTTTGTAGGTATATCATGAAATAATTTAATACGTAAACGTAGCTTCTGCAGCAAATTTCGTAGGTATAATCATAATATATATACAGTTATATTATGTTTATACCTACGAAAGTTATTTCACAGTTTGTTAAATGTATTTTATGTAACACAGCATGAAAATAAAAACTAATTAACACATATTAAACACAATATTGATACTGACATCATATCTTGTAATTATAATTTGGCGTAGGGCCAGCACTAAAAGTCTAGTTCACACTAAGCGCCGGATTGGTCCCTACTCGCCCTTTTTACGATCAATCTTTGAAGTAGCTCGTTTAAAATAAAGGGGTGGAAGTAGTAATTAGATTAACTTTTTGTAACCCTTTCTTGTCCTAAAATAAAAATGATTACAGCTTATTAAATAAAATGTATGTTCGTTTGTATCTTCGTTCTATGTTAACCAATTTCAATGACTCCTCTTTTGATTCATAACGGCACTTTGGGCTTCAATATAAATTTAATTAAAATCGTTTCAGTAGTTATATACATCTCGAACGAGGTCCAGTTTCGGAGTCATCTGGAAGACAAAGCCAAATTGGCTTCCAAGAAACTAGGGGTGCTAAATAAGGCGAGAGGTTACTTCACACCGGGACATCGGCTACTACTATACAAAGCCCAAGTCCGTCCCCATATGGAGTACTGCTCTCATCTTTGGGCTGGTGCCCCTAAGTATCAGCTACTTCCTCTTGACTCCGTCCAACGCCGGGCAGTTCGAATCATTGACGATCCCATACTAACAGACGGCTTAGATCCCTTGAGCCTCCGGAGAGACGTTGGCTCTCTGTGTGTGTTCTACCGTCTGTATTATGGAGAATGTTCCGA
>DVVJ01000966.1:0-12669 GCA_018234505.1 Junonia neildi neildi | reverse complement strand
ATAAAGATATGAATTGTTTTTTTAATTAGCATCATGATTTTATTTGATATTATCATCTTCTGATATCAATTCAAAAAGAAAAATCAAAAGATGCAGATATTTAAAAAAAGTAATGAAATTTTTGAAAGCATTACATTTTGGAAAAATGTAGCGCCCGATTTTTGTTTTAAATTTATGATCATTTTTTGATTTTATATGTCATACCAAAGTTAAAAAAAAAAAATATGATGATATTACAAAAAGTTTAAAAAAATCTAAGATACCATACTTACATTTTTTAAAATAAAAAAATGGTGATATATTTTTTTTTATTTTTATAATGAATTTTCGCGCAGTTATGAGCTCCAAAAAAATTAAAATAATAATAAAAAAAATACTGAAACCATAATTCTTAAATGTAAAAAATTGACCATTTGTGGTGTTCATCATCAGCTCCACTTCATCAATGTGTTTGGTTTTTCCAAAGACATTCACCAAAGTGATTTGCTAATGACCATTTGTGGTGTGATGAACACCACAAATGGTCATCAGCTCCACTTCACCAAATGCTACTTTGCGTGTACAAATGACCGAGGTACTTTAATAAATATCTAAATCGAAATAGGTGTACCTACAATTTTTTAATAGTATCCTTGAGTTCTTTAGGATCCCATCTACATATTCAGATTTCTTGAGAATGGGACCACATAAGCCAGTAATTCGGTGTACATACATAAAAAATACCGACCGAATTGAGAAATTCCTCCTTTTTGTAATCGGCCAATTAAAGATACCGATCTACGGTCCTTTTAAACTAAAAATCGAACTTGATCCATGTATTACCGTGGGAGAGCCATGCATTTGCACGAGTGGGCCGGCTCGACCGGATACCAAGGCCTCACAGAAAGCCGGCGTAAAATGACGCTTGCGTCGTGTTTTGCCGCGTAAGTGAGAGTACCGGAGGCCCAATTCCCCATCCCTTCCCATTCCCATTCCATACCCCCTAAAAGGCCGGTAACGCATTTTCTAGCTCCTTTGGTGTTGCAAATGTCCATGGGCGACAGCATTTACTTACTATCAGGTGATCTGTCAGCTCGTTTGCCGCCCTATGCCATAAAAAAAAATATATAAATGATCTAATTAAACTTGGACATTCTGCATATAAATGTGACTCTACGCTTTCATACAATTTCGTACAGAGCATTATTATTTTATTTATTAAAAACTTTAACAGAATCTTTGTACACTTTGGCGTCAACTTATAATAATGAGACCAATTATATAAAACATTGACATAGAATTAGCTGAAAATACAATCAATAGATCGATATAAGTCAATAAATGTATCTTCGTGTTAAAAATAAAATCAGGAATGTATTCGTCCATAACTATAACTTTGTATTGTTAAATACAGCTCGTATAATATCAAGATTTTAATTACCTGTTAACATAAACGACATTTTGAACAAAATCTCTATGAATGTCAAGTTTATTACATGAGTTCATTTAAAAGCTGTCACCTATTAAATCATCTTTATAGCGTAGCAGTAAAGGCGGCGAAGTTGAAACTAATAAATAATATCAAAGTGATAGGTGGAGGATAACTAATGTGACCAGAAGTCCCGTTTTAAGCGGGACTGTCCCGATTTTCAGTCAGGTGTTTTGATGTCCCCGAAGATGCATTTGCTGTTTTCAAAGGGAAAGTAAGTTATTACGTCGGAAAACTTTATTTGGCAAACAGAAATATTGGTGGCCGGTGACATTTTTTTAGCAATTCAACTAAGTAGCCAGAAATAGAGAATACGGTACAATCTGGGAATTTGTTGTTTGTGTAGGTCCCGTTTTGATGATAACAAAAAATGGTCACCTTAAGGATAACCAACACTAGTGTGAAACGTGAATTTAATAATCTGAGAAAGATAGAAGATTTAAAACAGGTTCGTGGAGGAAATGCGTAATATAAATGATGAACATTTGCGTTCCTTACAAGATCAGTGGAGCTCGATTATGCTGGCTATGTTTAGAAATATAGAAACAAGACGATTAAGAATAAACATATAAATAGTATAAAACACTTAACCATTAAATTATTTTAGTTTTAACAAAATTATCTGATATCTGACAGACAGATCTGAGCCTTACAACTCATAGGCTTTGTGAATTTCGTTGCATTTTATTATGCAACCTTCTTCCAATGTCAATGGCCATATTTTCTGTTGTTTTTAAAAATGCCGTTTCAAACAAATTCTTCAAGCTTATTTATTAGCATATATATGTTCGTCGAATACAACCGAAATTGATTAAAAATATTTGTGCTCGACATCAAATAATCTACATAGATAGATAAAGGAGTTAAAAAGAAATTAGCGAACATAGTTACGTTATCGCATAATCAAATTAGATAATAACCACCTATTTCTAACTATATATAAAATAGTATTCCAATAAACTTATAATAAAATTCGCATTAACACACATTTTTATGTTAACATCTCAGTATTATCAATAAAAAAATTTAAATAACAATCAATGTGAATAATGGCTATAATATTATGTATCTGTCGGTGAACTCTTAGGTATAACTAATAAATACGACGAATCGATATTAATAGCGGAATAAATAAACGAAACTAGTTTCGAAGAAACACTTAATAAGACAAAGATCGATAAAAAATCCTATTAATGAGTAATCTGAGATTAACAAACGAAAATTGTATTGCGACCTCGTTTTTGAATACTTAATGAACTTAAATCATCGATTCGAATGGTAACATTCTCAGAAGCCCCTAAATTATCGTAATGTCTCCATAACACAAGGACCGTTCTAAATTATATTTTGACGTGACAATGAAATAGGTTCCGTTTTGGTTCAATAAATATCTCATGCAAATTTTGAGCTAAATTTTTATCTCAGGTCCGACGTATTCGAGGAATGTTCTCTAAAAATGTAAAACAATCGTCAATCGACACGCGAAGTATTCGATGGCCAGACGTTAGTTAACAGGAAATCGTGGCATTAGCATAATGCATACTGCTGTCTAACAAAATTTAAGACGCCCTCTGAATATTTTATGGTCTAAATCTTTTCGGCGCCGAAAGATAAAAACTATACGCCAGTTCTCAAGTGATGGCGTGTATTATGAATGACCGTCTGGACAAAATGCGCTTCCTGTCGAGATAACTTAAGTCCGGTTTAGGCAAAGATCAAGTTTTTTGCACTTCCTATGCTACTTTATTTTAATATACTAAGTCTATTTTTTGTAGCAAATGTTTTGATACTTAAAATAGGTGGAACTAGAGGCTTCCTTCAACATTTTCTACGTTACTGCCAAACTACTGACTCAAGTTCTAATTTAATTCGAAGAATTGAGATTAAATTCGAATTTTTAATTTTTAGCACCTATTATCTGCACAATTAGAATTGAAAAATATGTTTTTTAAGTCTAGGCAATGACAATGATAGTTGAAAATTATTAACCTAATACGTTTAAATATATCGATTATATAAAAGCTGTTTATAACAACAGATTTGTAAATGACCACTTTATTCCATATAAATATGGAGTTCAATTAATTTAATGCAATTAATTGACTGCCTATTACTTATTTATAACAAAATATTATAATTGAAAATTATAACGCTTAATGAGCACTTCATTCGGTTCACGGCTATAAACAATAGGGTTACCGACACAAACGTAAAATACATAAGTAATGATTTTAATTAACTAAATGAGGATTATAATTTACCTGTATAATGCTGTCGAAATAATAATTTACATGTTCTAAATTAAAAAGTAAGCTTTTTCACCTAATGATATTGAATGAAATAATTAAATTAATAAGCGAAATTCATTATTTATGTATGATTAATCATAGACAAATAAAAAATTGTACAAATAAAAATAAAAAATAACCTATCATGTAAACATTTCATATGTTATCAAAATAAAGTTCTTAGAAAATTTCTGACCTTAAAGGGTAATGAAGATGTTATTGTCGTCGTATTTATGGTAATGATTCAATAAGTTATGTTATCATATTAAATTGAGTCTTTGTGCAAGGTGCATGACCACCCACTGAGTTTGTTCAACGAGTGTTTATCATACAAACAACATACAACAAGTCAAACACAATGACGAAAGAAAATGAGAGATCATTGTAATGTTAGATATTGAGTGGCTGTATTACAAGGCTGTGTGAAATAATATAAATAAGGGCAATATATAGTAACACTAGGAACTTCCTGCTCTGGTGATATTACATATATAAGCCTTTCAGTAATTCAGAATATGAACTATATATGTGTATTAATTTAAAGTATCACGAATATATTCACTTAAAAATAAATATACCGTAACTATCACGAGTTATATTTTCTGATTCCACTCTACAAACTAAACGCTTACGAAATTGCTTAGAACTTCGTATATCCATCATGGCCCTTTATTCTTCTAAATTTTTTTATATACATCGTCACTGGAAAGCCTAAAGTACTAAAGCGCCATGTTTTCCTATGGTGCTTTAATAATTTTGGTTTTCCAGTGACGATATAAAGTACTAAGCAATTAATTGACTAGTTGTTCATCCCACTTCTGGGCCAAAACCTCTTATAAAAAGTAGCATAATGTGCGCTGGAGATTTTCTTTTAACCCCGAACACATGATGAAATTACCTCATATATAAGAAATCATCTTCATGATAGAAAGGAGTTTGATAAGATAAGACGAAGAGAAAGCAATTATTTATATACGGAATAAATTAAACACAACTCAACATCGACCATACAAATTAATCAATGATAATACTTAAAACTTTTATTTGTATAAACCTATCTTTTTTATTGGCTCTCATAAAACTTACTCTATCTACGCCCATAGAAAAGATCACTTACATTTTCGAAGCCGTTACGACATTTATTAGCCATAATGAATTACATATAGGATAATAAATAAACATCTGTCTGTGTGTTACTTAAGACTAAGAAACCAGACGTCACGTCAATCATTTGAAGATCCCTCAAACATTAAGCATATGCAGCGGGCGTGAATAACCACGTTATAACCCCTACTATGATTATTCGGCTTAAAGACATAAGCGATGTTTTTTTTTTATATATTTATTGATATTGCCAAAGTTTTGTTCTAAAAAGGTGGTAACGATGACTAAGATTATGCCATCTGTGCGCTAACTTTACCTGTTACAATGCTGTTTGGTATATAAATAGGTATAGTATACATTACGCAGGGTCTTTTGTGTGATGTATGAAATATGATGGCATCTGCAGAAACATATGATAATCAATCCAATATTAAATGTTAATAATTAAGGGGGCTTCCATGTAAAGTGTTTTGGTAGTTTTTATAGAATCAGCAATCACACGAACATGCGGGTCACCTGGAGTTAAGTAAACTATAAACATCTGCCACACAAAAGTCTAAAGCTGCTTAAAAGTAACATTAAGGTGCAAAAAGGGGTCAGAGAGGAAGAAGAAGGGATAAGATGTTAATTGTATTAAAGCTTGATTGCTATCTGCTATGAAAAATATTTTATTAGTATGCATTTCCGTTATTTAATTATTTTTATAACGAATTTAGTGAAATTTAATAATTAAATAAATCCACTGTGTATATAGCCAAGAATTGTTTTTCTATTTCTAAAATTGTAACCCATATCCGTGTGATTTTTTTATGAGTGTGAATGAAATGACTTCGTGTTGTAAGTGCTAGTTCGGAACAAATGATAGGGGTAATAAGATTAGGTACTGTGTAGTGTCGCGACCTATTTATCAAAGACGAATTAGTAGATGACATTGAGGCGTAAAACATATGGCCTATTAGTTTGCGGTTTACTAAGCTTGACGGTAATGCTATCATTATATCGAAATTAGGTGTTATGTCAATTATATGCATCATAATAGTTCGAATCGCTTCCGCTTGTTAACATCTGTTCTGAGCCCAAATTTCGAATTTAATTTAAGTTATTTCACACATCTCACACTACTTTTGATTCTAGTGAAACATATACTACAAATATACTAATCTTGAAGACGAAGCAAAGTATAATATATTTTATTAATTCTGGGATGATCACCCATTATTACCTATGAGGTGAATTATGAGGTATTACTGTTAATATTTCACGAAGATGAAAAACAATACGCAATATTCATAAAACTGCGAGTACGTTAAATAATATAAATGTCGATATAATTAAAAATAAAGATATATGATATCGGTTGTATAAAATTATTACAAGTACATATTTTGCAGAAATAACCAGCTCATATTTATTAATGATTGGTATATTTAAAACTGATATAAAGTAATATTTTCACAATATATTATCTTCGAATATTAAACGAGAATGAAGACATTGATACCTAGGGCGTAATCTCAGTTTTCACAATGAATGATTTATTCAAATGGCAATAAAAAACACAAATTTATGTCTCTTTTGGGACATGCGGTGTCCATTACATGGTATCCTACTTGATTTATTAAACCAGAATCAGAATGCGAATTTAACGGAATCTGTTGGTACTATATCATGTATTTTTTCATTATATTTGTCAAATTTATATACAAGATATTTTAACCAATATGTTCAATTTGCATATGGAACTTTTTTATGTTTTTGCGGTGTCTATGAAGTAGGCATATGATATCTATTGTTTTGATATGAACTTTTGTTTTAGAAAAGTTATGCTTATAATTTATACATATTTAATTATGTGTTTACATGTAGGTATTTAATTTTGTTTATTTAATTAGCAGATTTTTACTCTAAATCTTATCTAAAACTCATTATATTTATGTTATCTGTAAATATACTTATTCTCTTCACACACAACAATAATAATATTTTTCGATATTAGTTTACACATTTAAAAGAAACAAATCCAATAAAGAAACGAAACTTGATTCTCAATGTCACGCATATACATTTAATACTTAATAATAATTTTTAATCTATGCCAAAAATAAATAAATAAAGTACAGTCCAAACAGCATTCGATGCAAGTAACACGTAAAACTCTGTGAGGTCTAATAATGTGGGTGGCGAGGCTTTAGGGCGCCCTACGAGTATGCGATAGGAGACTGCAGGCAGCGCCTTATTAAGGCATGCAGATTATCCTTAAAGATTCGCATTTAATGCTATGCTCGTATCATATCGAATGCATTGTATGCGCCGGCTATAAATTAGATTAATTATATCTATCCCTTTGTCTTCTGAAAGGATTATTAAATTGCAATTAATTAATGGTTCTGATATCGGTGTCTTGTTAGTTTTAGCTTTTTTAATGATTGCATACTTGATTTTAAGAGTAGTACTAATAAAATAATAAATATTTCTTAACTTTCAGTATTTAAAAATTTGATTGAGTTAACTTAAATAATATAATGGTTAAAATTTTACCTAAATTTACTCTTAATTTTTTTCCTAAAATATTGGTCAACTCTAAGCCGTCCAATTTCATTTCATACCTTGTCTGAATTTTACGTAACATGAAACTTTGCTCTAACCGTATTTTATACATAGTAATTCTTATACCATCTTCTGACCTAACATAATTGTAAGAGCAACAAAGAGGTACAGGTTAAACGTAGAAGCTAGGTACATGTCTCTGACATACCTTACATTACACGACGTGTGTAAGGTCTGTCAGACGAGTATAAAGTGAAAACAATGGCTTGCAATATCTGACTTGAGTTCAGTATGAAACGCGCTTAAACGGTACACTTGAAAATGTCAACCGCTTTGTATATCCTCTTTGCTTGTCTTTGTGAACGAAACCGTTTCAATGGTAAATGACAAAGAGACAGTTTTAAATGTTTCAAATCTATAAACTAGCATTATGTATGAATGAAGATTGTTAGTACATGGTTTACTGTGGTAGAATCTTAGGCTGTTTCTCACTGATTATAGTTCAGACTGGAACGACTGGGATACTCTCTATCAAACACTCGCAAGAAATCGGCATTTAGTAGCTAATATAGCTTTGCGTACGGGAAGTAAGAGAGCCGCAAAAAAAGTAAAGTGGCTCTTCTGATTGTAAGGATCACTTAGCTTCTAAGTTAGATGACCCGTCCGTTCACTTGTTCGAACGGTGGACTAATATTCGGAAAAGATAGGTTAATTATAATATATGGAAATAATAATGCCAAAAAATACCATCAGATAAACTAATAATTCATATCATTAGCATTTTAAATCCGTAACTTTAATACGACGCAAAATATTCCCAAGTATACTTTTCGCATTAAAAAAGCAGCATTAAATATTTTTTCGCTCCAGATAAACTTTAGCCAACGTATAATCCGACTTAAGTTTCCAATCCGACCTGCGGCATTAAATGTTAGTGAGATAATGGCCAGCGTAACACGCCCGTGGCTATATTAACTTGCTCATAGTTTATAAAGGTTTCCTAAACTATTTTATTACGCGCATATTACAGGGACATTTATGTACGATCTCAAGTTTCCCTTTTGCAATAAATAATTGCGAACTTGGTTTTACTATGGCGTATCACGCTACACTTAAAAACTTTGTTATAAACTAGATAGCTATCGGACTCGTAAAAATTTATCATTCGATAAGATGAGTAGAAGAGGAGTAGTTTTTATTGTAAAACTATTCGGTTCTTTATGCGAGTAATATTATAAATGCAAAAGATTTTGATAATGTTTATGTTTCTTTCGTAAACTAATGAACGGATTTTAATAAACTTAACAATATTACAGTAGATGATAAAAGTAATAAATTTGAAAAATGTAAAGTCATGCACAGACAAAAGGATTGTTAGTCAACTATAATTCATATGTACTGGTTGAGTATTAAAGTTAGTGGTATCAATTATCAAGGTCACGCAAAGGCCGTAAAGATACAACAAAAATGAAAACAGGAATGAAGCCAATTGGACGCACTACTACTTCTTTCCGACTAAAATCGTGACCAAGATTTCGATAGCATTAAACTAGACTGATTAAAAAGAAATTCGCGGTCGCACCCACGACCTCAGCCGTGACTCCTACAACTCAAAGAAAAGACACTTTATTAATAGACGCAAGCACTCGATGTCTGCTCCACGCCGAGCATCTTAGACCCTCCTCCTCAAAGACCTCTTCAGTAACAAAGCATGTTTATTGTCTCAAAACAAAGACGCCGGTTCAAGGCTTAGTGACAGCGTGTAGTCGGTGATACAGCGACTTGCCAATTATCAAGCTAACGTTGTTTAAGCACGCTAACGTTCGAGTCAATTTCGTGCCTCGAGAACTCCGGCTTCCCCATGTTTATGAGAGCGAAGCGGTCGTTTATCTATGCAATGTACTGCTTCCTCCATTGCACGTTTTGTTTGATCATATTTATCGTGCTTCGCTCCGGGTCCCATTACTTAAGGAGCTTTATTCGTAGCATCTCATTAGGGACGTATCCAGAGCACTATGTTCATAGTATCTGCCCTGCATCGTAAGTAACTGATAACGTTTTGTAACACCAGCGTATTGAATAGGATTCTATGATATCTTTAATCTCGTTATAAATCTGTCGATAAGCTGTGATAGCCGCTTTATAGTTCGACGACGGTTTATTTTTTTAATTAAAAAGTAATAAAATAACACGTTTCCATTTGAGTGGCTATTTATGTATGTTTTATCTGAATAACGTCTACTTAGTATTGGGGCTGAAACCTTTGAACGAAATAAAAGGAACAAAATGAGAGGTTTTTCGATAAGATACGAGTACAGTTGCTACGCTTAATTAATTACAGAAATACCAGAGACAAAATACGAATCAAGATGAATAAATCGTAATTTTGGTTGACGTACCTCGTCAATTAAATCTATATAAATAAAAGGGATTCACTATAACGTATGAAGTGATTCGTAACGATATCTCTGGAATTGTCTCCACAGTTAATATTTCTTCCAAAATCTAGAGATGAACTAATACTGGATTTATGAAATTTCATCCCTAAAGGAAGCAAAAGTATAAATGCTTTTGTACGTAAAATATACGCGAGCAAAGTTACGGTAAATAGTAAGTATTAAATTTGTTAAGTATAAAAACACAAACAAAACAAAACGCATAATCTGATTTAAATAAATCGGGTTTTCTCAAAGAGTCCCAAAATTGTTGGTCTCTTCGAATTTACGTGATCACAAATTGGACTTTTTAATGTCTTTATAAGTGCTGTCTGACATGAAGTTAATGAAACGGCATGTTTTATTGATCTACCTGCGAGGTGACACGAATTCAGTCGCCTCTAACCCAGTATTATGTTTTTCTTCAAATTGTTTTCTATCTCTGTCTCTCATTTGAGCTTTTACCATAATAAGAGAGACAGCAGTAGTCCAAAGCTAAGCATTAGAATAGAACATTTCATTTGAAAGACGAGACCCGTCATTTGATAAGCCGATGATTTATTTTTTTGCTTGAGCCATTAGGATACGAAGAATTTCTGGACGTAGCTTATATTGTGTTCTTTTAACTTAGTTATTTGTTATGATTAGAGGCGAACAAATTGGTTACATATTGCATTTCGTTTTTCTGAATATGTAATTTATGCGAAAGTAATTTTACTAATGTGCAATTTTGTTTTGTATTCACGATAAAGCTTTTATAAATATGTTTATAATTATTAAAAAATATTTTATATAGATTAACTGAACTATCTTTTCCAATATTCAGTAGCTTAGGTTAAAAAAATATTTTATCACAAAAGTAATAGAATCAATTATCATTAAAATAATGATGACATTTTTTGAGTTGCTAATGCCATCCTTTGTATAATAAAACACACACACACACACACACACACACACACACACACACATAGCGGCAGACCTACAGGAAGAAATTCATATTACCATAATTGAACGAATTTGGCCAAGTTATGAATACCAATTTTCTAGTTGCATTTGCATTCCTTAATGCATATTACTCATTGAAAATTACGAAAACGGTTATCCGAGGGCCCTTTTTACCTTATGATGTACCATCTGTTATTGAAGCAGTTGTATTCCAACTAGTCAATTGCATAATGTTATACTTAGTAGTAGCATGCATGTCATTATTATGCACATGATGTTAAGGATAGTTTTTTTTACCAAGTTAAAAAGTAATGATATAATTAATTTTAAACCTAAAACTAATTAATGGAATAATATATTAATATACTTATAAACTGCTTAAACAATTTTGTTTATGGATTATGCAATAGAATACTATTCAATCAATATATCATACATTGACGACGTCTTCCCTTCGAGAATCACTGCCGGAAGCTAAAAAAAAAAAAAATTAATAAAAAGAAAATTGTCAATTCATTTCCTACACTATAGCTTATTAATTGTAACAATATTTTTATAATGTAACATAATTTATTTCGGATCAACAAGCTGTCGTCGCCCGCATTCTAGACAATTGATGCAATCATCGCCAATGGGATTTTGGGGGGTGGGTGAAACGGGATAATTGCATCGCCGCAACCGAATTATAGTAATAGTTGGCATTCAATGATAATTTTATTTTGAACCTGCGGGTAAAGGCCTCGCCGATAAATAAATAACATTCATTACTGGACGGTTTATATTATTACTGTATGTAGGTATTTTTATATTCACAATAAATCAGTCACCATCTTACTCCTGTGTTTGATTGACGTTCCAATTACAATCAGGGGATTGACAATGAATATGAATATAACTTTTAATTTGTTGTTGGCTTGTGTGAGTGAGAGTAATATAGAAATAAAAAATATTAACCTTTTATAATATTGTCTATATTATTATAAAATAATATTTTAACCCCAGTGACAGGCTCGATTGAATATTCCGAAAAAGTATTTTTACACTCAGGCAAAAATATACAAGAATAAACCTACGGTAGGTATATGCCTAAATCAAATACGAAGTTTGTATATGTATTTTAGAGGCAGATAACAATAATAAACAATTTTAATGTTAAGAGTAGAGATTAAAAAATCCAATGTTAAAGTCTCGTCCAAAATTAAAATCATTTCATAATAGCTATACAGTGAACTCAATACATATTTCTATATCAATCTAAAACTACCGAAACGTGGAATAAGTATCTAGGTCATATTTTTATCAGTAATTGCTACGTTTTCTGAATCGACCCTAAAGAACTCGAGTGCTGTGGTTACCGTTGCAATATTGTTTAAGGGTTGTTGGGAATGATTACGATGAAAAAAACTTAAAACATTTTTTAAATATTTTATGGTTTTTTGTAATAATTGTAGAGCTTTGCAGTTTGACTTGTGAAATAAATAGTTAGATTAATAGCAGGAATGAAGCGAAATACTGAATTTAACTAGATAGCACTCGTGGAGTATTTACTACAGAAAAATAATATTACAAAGGTTGTAATTGGCGTGATTATTTAATAATCAATCAACCGTGATTATCTAATAATCAATTTACCGATTGAAGGCGTTTGCATTTTCTGTGTTAACATAATAACTTGCTAAACCGATTAAATGAATATGAATGAAATTTTGAGCATGACTAAATCATGATTGACAATGGAAATCATACATATAAATAAAATTGAAGTGTCTGTTTGTAATATCAAAATAACACCTTTTTACTATATGCATATGAATATATACACGATACTAATACCAAAACACCAATTTTTAAAATTTCTGTCTGTCTGTCTGTCTGTCTG
>DVVJ01000965.1:0-12669 GCA_018234505.1 Junonia neildi neildi | reverse complement strand
AAGCTGATGCGATCGACTCTAGAGACCCATAACCTTCAGATTTGGGATGTAAATAAGATGGCGATACCAGTTTAGATTGTCCGCCGCTGTAGGCAGATAAAGATCCAAAGTTTAAGCCCTGACCAGCAGATCCAAGTGAAGGAATACCATGACCACCAGCGGACGACTGATAGTTGCTAAAGGATGGAGTTCCGTGAGATGCGGTGAGACCAGCATCACTTTGAACAGAAGCGCCTAAGAAAGTTGATGGCTTGAAACTTGATTTACCTGGTGCAGCATAACCACTGATTCCCTTTAAAGATCCTAATGTCTGTCCAGACCCTCCAAATGAAAATCCAGGAAAGGAATGTCCTGAATCACCAAGAGGCAAAGCAGGCGCTGCTTCATAAGTCTGACTGGCTTGTGCAGGAACACTGTAGCTTAAAGCAGCTTGATTAGCGGACGATTCAGGAGAAAATAGAACTGGTCCGGTAGATCCGTATGTGCCGAGACCTTTAGTGCCGAGAGCATAAGCGGGAACGATTTGACCTTGACCTTGTTCACCTAAGCTATATTGCTGGAATTTTGGACTTCCGTAACTCAACTGGGGTAGTGAAATTTCTTGACCGGCGTGGCCACCTTGACCAGCGAATTGATATAATGCGCCTTGGCTGCCTGAAGATGGAATTGCGATTGCTCCAGAATTGATTCCTTGCTGCAACTGACTCATAAGTTGAGACAGGTCGTTGGAAGAGAAACCGCCATGATTGGGTTGTAAAGTTATAGGAGCCAGTTGAATAGTTGCATGACCACTGCCTGGTAGACCTTCTGGCTGGAATTGGTAAGTTGCTCCCGATCCTTGGTCGCCGAAATTGTAACTTGGTTTAGCTCCACCGACACTGTATCCTGCTCCGATGCTAACAGCGCTAGCCTCTAGTTGGTTTGAAGCAGGTGCACTGTAAGCGGCAGGAGAATTGTAACTTTGAGAAGAACCGCCATGAGATGGTAAATAAGTACCACCAGCTTCCCTCTTATCCTTTGGTTCTTCAATCCGTGCTTTTATACCCCATGTTGTAGAAACAGACAGCAATGTTATGAATACGACCTGCAACAAATTAAAGAAAATTATATATACCTACATAATATGGGCATATAATATAAATCATGTAGCGAAAATCGAAAGAAAGATTATAAATTTCGACAAAATTCAATTTTACTTTCATTAATGCAAATATGGTACGTATCAAAAAACTTGTTTTCTACCATATACAAAACAACAGCCCGCATGGTGCTGTTCAAGTTTATAACTGCCATTATAAATTTATTTTCACTTTTACCGCTTTTACTTCGTATAAAAATAATCTAAGTTTATGCTGGGTCAATTTGTATGCAATTAGCCTTCAACAATTTATAAGTTATAGCCAGTTAGATACGCGTTACTTCATGAAATTCATTAGATAAGACAAATGAATGTTACTGTTTTGGAACCTAATAAGTAATAAATAATGTTGTTATTAATCCGTAAACATGTTTTATTAAACTCGTTCAGAGTGTTAGAAGCATTTTAAAAATTAATAACACTCGCTTTTTTAATTAAATACGCCAGATTACGTTATTGCACAGCTTTCTATATACCTACATGACAATGTTTTATGTTTTGTTATAGGTACAATAGTTTTTTATATTTTGTTGAATACAATCAGAATTCCAATTTCTGTTATTTGAAAAAAAATGTTAATTAATATTTTATTACAAATCCACGTATTAGAACCTAGTAAATCTATTACTGCACTTGTTTGGAATTTATTTATCACAAATCACGCACTCACCGTGAATTTCATTTTGTATGCTTATAAGAAAGTTAGGCACGTTGACGAAACTAAAACACTATTTTCGAACACAACACTAAACCGTTAATAAAACTGATCGGACGGCTGACTGCTACAGCCGCCGAATTTGTAATGTGATGTCGCAGTATTTTCACCGAATTTATAAGAGAGCGACTTGCGCTCGGCACCCGCCTGTGCGCAGGCGCTTCGGGAGGGTAAAAGTGTATCGGAGGACCCTTTCACTGAACCGGCTGAAAGAATGGGAGCGAGCCGTCGGGCTTCCGAGCCCAGCAATGAGGTAATACTCCGAGAGCGGAAGTGTTACGTCACGTGATCACGGTTAGATGCACTTATTGAGCCTCTCGCGCATCGACGCACGGGTGTCAAATATCAAGAGCGACGAACTGACCGTTACACTTATGGAACGTAAACAAGTTTACTGTTAATAAATTAAGGCTGCGTATATCTCAGGTTGTATGCATAATAAACTTGCTTGGGCTATTAAAAAGCGGGGAATATTACAAGAATATTTTCCTTCATATATAATAAGGAAAAATTACCTTTTTAGTTTTTACATAATTAAAAATAGCCAAATGTGTAAAAAAGATAAAAAAAATATCAAATTTTATGAATCATAAGAATCTCTCATTATAAATTATAACTAAATGAGTTTTTGGACATTCTCATTAATTAAGATATCATCACCTATCTTCTGGTTCCTTAACTTTTACCGGCGCGGGCGGCTTCATTCACTTAGTTTTGGTTACCTGCTGTTTATGTATATATTGTTATATCTTAACTACTAGTGGGTACAAGTATTATATTTTTATTTTTCACATAAAAAGATTAATTGATTTTATATGACTCTCCAAAAATACACCATCTCTAAAAAGGTACAATGTCATCACATCGGCGACAGATATGTAGATATGATAGGTACATTAACAAATATTTAGCTCATTGCAGATTTTCGAGTTAACTAAACTAGACAAACATTTCTAGCAATACACCTATAACCAAAATATTTGTATGTTTGTTGAAATTAAACCGATCTGCAGATTCCCGCTGCCGTGAACGGAATTCGTAAAATTCTTATGCACTTTCATTCTCGTGACTGTTGACATCATGAGGCGTGAACAGCAACGTAATTTTTCTTTTAAATAAACACATGTAGAGTTTGTTTACATTTGTTTACATTATAATTTTACCATTTCAGCTTTTATTGGAAATTTTTAAATCAAATTACTTTAGAAGATAATCTTTATTTATTTCTCGCCCCCTTTGCATTACCTTTAATGCAAACCATTGATAAGTGAGCTTAAAACGAGAAAAGTTTTAATCATAAAATGTATTTTATTTATTGAAGTCTTACGTATACAACATGTCTTTTAGTTTAGGGTAGTAATTACCCTCACCGCCACATTTTTGCCTTATATAATAATTTAAGCATATAGGAACATACTCGTACATATGTAATATAAACTTTTCTTTTCCTCTTCCCGTTTTAATGATTAGATACTTAATAAGAAATTTCAAAAACAAATCACAAAAAAAAACTTAAAATATGAATGTAGAAGTAAGAGATTGGAAATTTTAAATAGAAAAAAAATATTATAAAAGCAATATAATATAAGTGGTCGGTAGAAACGTATCGGTTACTACGAAACGGAACTAGGCCTGTAAATTATACGTTCTATACTCAATATTAGTAACAAGCAACAATGTAATCAGTTACGAGTAACTGCTATAACATTACAATGAACTCTACTTAGATATTATACAATAAATGAACGCCTCAATAGACATTGTTAAGTTTTTTAATATCAATAATCTACAAATGAACGTATTGTATAATTGTATTTATTGTATATTTTTATTATGCAATTATAACAAAACAGACCTGCAAAAAGTAAATTTTCATCAAAATCTAAGTAGATGTAATTCAAATTGTAAGGAAAGTGCACTGTCAACATTGTTTTTATGTGTATTTGTAGTATTTATGTATAATACTACTATGAGTAGAGATCATCCTTAAGACAAAGTAGGCACGTGCCTAGGTGCTCAAGTGCATAAGGGGGCGCGCGGGTGTAGAAGGGGGCGTTAGGGAAAGGAAGGTGACGACCTTTTTTTCAGCTAAAACCGTATATTAATGCTAGGGAAAAGAGGGTGATGAACTTTTTTTTAGCTCATGAAGCGGTTTTTGTGTAATTGGCTAACGGCGCAAAATATTTTAATCCGCCACTGGTGGAGATCAAGTCTTGACAGAGTAGAACGCCCTCCGGCCCGCTGGACTGACCACATACACAAGGTTGCCGGAGCGGGCCGGATGGGGACTGGGGAGGACCGGGATGTTTGGCGCAAACATGTGTAGGCCTATGTCCCTTGGCTGACGACGACTGTGATAGTTAGGTTTTTGCTATTTCTAATTAACTTTGTTGTCCAGCTAAAAATGTGAATGTTCTTCCTAGCATTTTCTCGGACTTAACCAGGGTCTGCTTTACTTTGCCTAGGTTTTGACAGGTTACTGATTTTTACGCAGAGCGATTGCTGTCTGACTTTCGCAACCCAGAGGGCAATCTAGTAACCATTTGAACTAGAATATTTACCTACTATGAGTAACGATCGTTATCAGATGTGATAACAACTGCGACCGACGGCTTTACGTGCTCTCTGGTAGGGAGACTCGCAGGGACCAGAGGAACAAATGTTTGAATAAATATACACATCCGCCCCGAGCGGGATCGAAGCCGCGACTGGCGGCGTTAATAGCGCATTCAGCACTACTACACCAGCCAAAAGTATGAATATTGCCTATAAAATAGACGCTATATACATACATAACTACTCTATCATATTACGCCCAAACACCCGCTAATCGGGTTCATTCATTACGCGGCAGTCGCACGCATATGCAAAATAACTTAGAATTTCACAATACCTTTACTTACAACAAGGTACAATAGGTAAAACCATCCACAAAACTAATAAATATACCTACTACCTACATAAAAAAGAGCAAGCAACATCCGAACAAATCAAATGATGCAAGATTAAGTTAACCTAAATAAAAATAAATTTGTATTTTACGTCCAACCGCCTTCCAATACTACCATTGTTCTATAAACTACATTTATATATAAAGACAATACCTATTACATAAAGCCATTGTCTACCATTGATCAAATTCTAAATTCGTACTGTTTCATTGTTATGGAATCTATACCACCATTTAGCCAAAACAAAAGACTTTCGTGACATTAAAAACAACCTGCCTTATTTCTGTAGATTTAGCGTTGGCATTATTTGTAGGTATAGGTATGCTTTTAATTAAATACATAATTAACTCTTTCAGAAGTGTATTGTACAATTATACTCGTATAATTAAAAATTATACAATTTATAAATATTAAATATAAAATCATAAATATGGAATAAAGAAATAAATATTCCCAAATTAGTCGCTAAAAATATTTTCTAACTGACACAAATACTTTTCTTTCAGTGTTTTTTCTATTGTAACAAAATTAATATGCTTACAAAATCGAAAGAAATATATTTTATATCAAACACCTACCTAGTAAGAGTAAGAGTATAAGAGTATTTTATATAAAAGTAAGAGCAGGTTATTTATGTTTATATAACAAATAGATTTTACTACAAAACATTTTTTTTTACTTAGGTTTTTTTCCTCTTAGAAAAGTAGGCCAAAAAATTCTTCCGATGGCAAGTAATAAGGTGTTACTTGTAAAAAAAGGTTTCAACGTCAATCAGCTTCTTATTTTACTATTTGTTTAATTATGTTTTCTCAAGCTGAACGGCTTAGCGGTTTCAAATAAATATATTATGCGAAATTTTAAGAAAAAATTAAGAAAGATTGTTTCTTTTTTAAGTGAGCGAGCGTTTCTATTTTCTTATCTCAAATTAAAACTGCAACGCAATTTCAAATAAGAAATAATTAAACTTTATATCTAAATTATTTCAACATGTTTGTGGTTTATGTCTTCGCGTAGATATATATATCGCAGCCAACTACATATGTATGTACTGTAATGTAGCATTTTTAGGATCATATCATATTCTATCGTACGAATAGCCTAAGCGTTAGCCAGCCAGTTTATTAAATGTTCTAGTAAAGAATACGGCTGATCATCATTCAGACCGTAAGTTGAACGGTACCATTTAATAAATAGGCTAGGCAGTTAATTGAACTGCTTATTAAATACGACATATATAATATTTATTGTTTGATATTCATAAATATGCGTCAAGTTCGTAGATAATAATAGGTAAACCATGCGACGCACGCAGCCTATTCAAAACTGACGTTATATAAATGTGCAACAATAAACATTATGCGTATTATTACTTAATTACCTACATGTAGGAATGTTATTGTTGCATAAATTTCCTTAAAATGTGGGCTTATTTTTTCTTGACAGTTCGCTGATTATTCACTTTTGTTTGAAGTTATTTTCATGGTTATACTTACTTTAAGGAATAGCCAATTATTTAAACTGTATTATTAAGGGGTTAAAGTCCAAAAAAGGAAATTTTATGAGATATTCTGTAAAACTTACGTAAAATCTAAAATCTTACATCTTAAAAATACATCTATCTCATCTAATCTACATCTTAAAAATTATATCTTTCACAATAATGTAATAGTTGCACACTTAAATAAACTAGCAATACTTTCTGCTCCTTGCAATATTATTGTCAAACTGTATGTTCCAAAAATCTAAATAAAATAATGCATTTTTATTGCATGCGAGATTTCAAACAAAATTTCGCAAAATATCGTTTGCTATATGCGTGTAATGCTATTTTTGTGTAAACAGTAGTCACGCAGTTGCACGGTCAAATAAAATTTTCGTGTTTATAATGCATTTACACAAGTCATACTATAAGTAGGTATTATAAAATGAGAACAATAGTTTACATCCTATCTATAATAATTGAGTATCTAATACGACATAATTCATTTTACAAACTCTTTCATCTTCTTTTAAAACAATTTCTACTTCAGGTACTTCAGTTTACATTAAGATATGCGTGTAAATAAATATTGTTTTATTTTTTAAATTTCAAAATACTTAAAAACTAGAAACCTAAACAGTTCCGGTTAATTTAACATAAAAGTGCTTTCAAACAAACATAGAACGGATAGAACGCACAGGTGCAGCAATTCGTCAACGTCTCGATCATGACGAATTGTCATAGGATGCCGAGATACATTGATAAATTTATTAACGTCTCATCCATCAGTTAACCGGCTAAGAGTAAATAAAAAAAGATCATCTAAGCAAAGACTAAATAAGAACTCAGTTCGGTTACGTCATAAAATAATTTTTAAGCTAGCTTTTTTTTGGTTAGTGTTAAGAACATTTATTTTCGACATCTATTATTTCATCGTCACAGCGTAAAAAGAGAGAAATTGCCTTGATTGCATCAAATTACCAAGTAGGTAAATCTCTATTTTCAAGATTTTCAGTTTAAATGTTGATCACGTAATAGCTTCACTAACACGAATAAGTTAAGGTGAGTTTTTGTTACGAATCACTCGAAAAAGAAACTGTATGATTCATCTTGATACGGCGCCAGGAAGTTGGGCAACAAAGAAAAGTTTTCCTCGGGTTTACAATGTTACAATAAAATATTCATAATGCATATGATGTAATGCAGTTCTTAGAATAAATTACGACGATTAAGTCTTTGAATTAACTTTATATTAAAAATTAATTAAATATTCATTAAAAAGAAGCGAGACTTTTTTTGCAAGCTAAAATAAGAAAAAAATCTAATTGTTTCCTAGATAAGTAGATTACCTATAATTAAGAAATTGTAATATGAATTAAAAATACTAGAAACGAAAAAAGATACGGAGATTGACGTCCTACTTCGTCACAGCTTTTTATGTGCTCTTAATTTTTTGTCTCGAATTGTGATTTAAGAATAGTTAACATGAAACACGTAAACAAATGTTGAATATAGGAATATAGCCTTAATCTCAATATTGTT
The DNA here is from genome assembly GCA_018234505.1 of Junonia neildi neildi. Taxonomy (NCBI): domain Eukaryota; kingdom Metazoa; phylum Arthropoda; class Insecta; order Lepidoptera; family Nymphalidae; genus Junonia; species Junonia neildi. The sequence continues at coordinate 4,843 of DVVJ01000965.1, read as the reverse complement.
TACAAGCGATATACATAGAATAATTAATTCAGTTATCTTTAATTAGAAACTCGCCAACGTTTCCCATAATAAATGTTAACACAAAGCTTACATAAATATCATAAAACTAAATAGATTATACCATACATAATTACAAAGTTGTTTTCCTATCGTTTTGATATATTAGATATCTTGTCAATATATTTATATAATGAATAATCAATTTTGTCGTGTTGCACTTTTATTCTAAATTAATATTAATTAGAGTTTATTTCAGGGTCTCCTTAGAAACACGTAACATATTTTTAACGCGTTTTGTTTATCCTCTATCTTTAAATCAAACTTCGTGTGAAATAAGTTTAAAATAAGTAAACAAAAACTACCGAAAACTTCCCAAAAACTACATCGGCCAGGAGATTTTTCAATCTTCAGAACGCTTTACCGGTTTATGTGATCTGCTCTCAGTATATAACGACTTACAATCTCAGGAAGTCATTATCAGCAGCAGGTGTCGGAGGTTCAATGCTTCTTCCGCTGAAGTTAGCGGTGGGTGGCATTATAATATCATAAAGGATGGTATGTAACTACTGTACTGTACTGTAAAGTGCAGTACCGCCGATAGGGGGGCGGACCGCCCGGGGCGCCAAATTATTAGGGGCGCCGAGGGCTATCCTAGGGCCAACAAAGAACTCCATAGGAAATAATTCTTTGTTCGGGACCAATGACCATTTTTTTAGCTAATTGACAGTTTCAAGAGACGAAGGTGCGAATATTTTTTTAGTAAATTTGGTAGTATGAAGATAGGGAACGGAAGGTTAAGAGTCACACAGAATTTTTGCCCGGGGTGTCAGTGACCCTGACGCCGGCACTTGTAAAGTGTAAAGTGGTTCACTATTCTATGTATATTTCTATAATATTTTACGCAACTAATTCTAATAGTAAATAATGTTTTACGAGTATGTGATAATATTATATTCATGTGTATGTGAGTATGTGTCTGATACGGTCCATGGGCTAGACAGGTTGTTGAATTTTAATGACCATATTTTAATTACAATAGCATAACATTTTGTTTTTCTAAGGTAGTCTGATTGTTTTATTTAACATCATTCGTTACCTAACACAGCGCAATGTCTAGTCTGAGATACGTTATATGCCTTATATTGATCATATACTTAAACCATAATACGCATCTGGGAACAACTTGCTTACTTGTTAATTGTACTCAAACAACATTTGCTTTGCTTTCGATTAATGATATATTTACCACTACGCATCTCTAATCCGGTCATCTCGAAATATATAAAAAATGAGTTTAGAGAAGTTAATCCTAAGACAGCCGACGAAGTTATAACGAGTTTTAGTAATAGGAATGGGAGTCATTTGTCCGACTTTCTATCGCGGTCGATGTAACTTATTTTTATTTTATTTCAGTGCAATTTAATAATGCTAACGCTTGTGACTGTGTTCGCTTAAAGTAATGGACGTCGTTTGATACTTATTGCTCTGTGTAATAAGCTTGTTAGATACGTAATACTTGTATATTTTATAATTACAAAGAATCATAAATATGTATACTTACCGTATTAGTTAATTGTTTTCGCGACTGAAAGTTTGAGCTGAACAAAGAGCAGATTTTAATGTTGAGAAAATATAGTTTAATTTTAGTAGGAATATAGAAATGACGGTAAAATTATGTAAGATGTTAACATTGGGTTAATTAAAAAAAATACTAACGAAAAGTATAAATATGTAAGTAATAAAATACAAGTTTTAAAATTTCATTTATTTGTAATATATGTTTATTAACTTAATGAATTATAAAAAGTCAATAACATTACGTAGGTTTATTAATAATATTGGCTATGATCTTAAGTCATAATTATCACAAAACTGCAATAACACCATTTTGGTCTTCATCTTGAATATACTGCGAAATAAACACACGATAACATTCGTAGAAATTATGCAACAAATGTCATTAAACGAATATAAAATAGAAATTTACTTCAAAGCGTAAATGTTCCATTATTAGCACTATTATTTTATACTGTCTGTCTATCTAGCTAGTACGTTTTCACATTTGAACATTTTTTTACTTGAAACAGATACCTAGATCATAGGATGTCAGTCAAAGGCATATCTCAATAACCGACATCAAAGCGGACGGAGCCGAGAACAAAAGCTAACGCTTTATGTGACTTTATTAGAATATATTAACTTTATTATCGAATATAAGCATGTCGTTACTTTACTATGGCTTTAAAGGCGGTTCAGTTTAATGCTATTTCTGTACCGCTTTAACCATAATCTTATACCTACTTCTTATACATTATTTATGGGCAGCATTGTTATTGGTATTGTGTAATTTATCGCTTATTAAGTAACAATAATTCCATGTTATTATTGTAAATGGGAAGGTAGGTATCTGATCTATTACGTTTTTTAAAGCTAAAGCCCTGAACCGGTTTTGATAAAATAACCGATAAGCCACTTTAAAAGCTCAACCATATAATATAAGCATAACATATTTTGAAGTAAGACCGCATTGACTAAAATATCAAAATCTTTTATTGCTTTAACACAATTATTTAAAAAAATCTCGTTTTCCAAGAAAATATATGCGCGAGCCCAAGCTAAGAAATAGAAAATCTATATATATGGATATTATACATTTTGATTCTAATTGTGTAAGGCCTTAGGTCTTCTAACTTATGTTTCTACTGGGTTTGATATAACATCTTGTCATTGTTAAGTACGTAATAAAAAACAGAACCTTATTACATCGCATCAAAAATTGCTAATAATAATATTTTCAATTTACCGAAACAAAATTCATATACGCTGTTATGTAAGATCAAACTATTATATGCTAATCGAAATGGTCGGAATCACATGGATAGTGGATACCTGAACCCGGAACGAAGCGTAGGTATTTAAAACTATGGCCAATTGTATAAAGGCGATTGGATAATAGCCTAACAACTTCCTAGACTTTCCTAAAGTCCTGGTTCCTTCACTCGACTTAAGTCATATAATCGATTTTATTGGTAAACGAGCAATCCACTCCGGTTTCGCACGTGCTAAGCAAAGCTTATAAAAAAGTTGTCTATTTCTTCTTATAATGAAGAGTATGTATTCGTGTGTGTTTAAAATCTGGGATAATGAAGTATTATAATGGTGAAAGATTTGTTGAAACCGATCCAGCAGTTTTTCAGTTTATGCGTTACATACCTACATACATAATAGTTAAAAATATTTTTTCTTTGCAATAGTATAATAAGTATAGATATATAATAATAGTATAGTGACGTATTACGCGATTGGATGACTATCTCTACAATCATCTTTAATGCTCTAGATTCTCTTTTTGGAGTCAATAAAATATAATGATATCATTACACAAAAAGAAATAAATACAGTGAATACTTTTACAGGTCTTTCACACTGATGCTATAAAACGCAACTAGTCACTAGACAGATATACATACATACTTATATCAGGCGCGGTCCGAAGGGGGGGGTCACATGGGACATGACCCCCCCCCCAAAACCATGCATATCAAAGGAAAATGTTTTGGTGGCAAAGTAAAAATGCAGATAAAACATGTCAAAATCTACAATTTTCAATACTCATGGAAACATTCTAAGTGACTTACAAGAAAAAGCACAAAATAACTGTACTATAAAGTTTAGTATTCTATTCGTGACCCCCCCCAAACTTGTGACCCTCCCCAAAATTTGAAGCTGCGACCGCGCCTGGGTCAACGGCAGCAGTGTAGTTAAAGGAATATCTCATACATTAGCAATTGTTGATGAAGTGAATTATTATCATATTTTTTATTTTTAAACATCTCTACCCCATCGAAGCAAAAGCAAGTAGATAAAGTACTTAAAATGCAGTCAACTTTGTTGTCGGGAATTGAAATAATAAAACCACATTTACAGTAGTGCCGTAGATATAGATTAGATAGATATCTACCTATCTAGAAAAAGGCGGACACTTTTTAACACACAGACATGGATTTCTCTAACTCTGTCCAAAAATTTACTCTATGATTTGATGTGTCATAAGTCAGTTCCAATGTCAGCAGTCATTCGTAGTTGTCAATGTCACACGTATCGCATATTTTTGTTGGAAATTTAGAAATCACTGCCTCTCGATAGGTGTATTAAATTAAAAAAAATATATTTTTAATATATCTGATATTATTGTGATTGAAATTAAGAGAAGTGTGTTTATCTTATATTTTTTTAGTGTTGTGATAAGTAAGCGTTTGTCACGTCACAAAGTAATCATATCGGTGCAGTAATTAGATTATACGTGAGTAATGAATCTGAAACGTAGAAAAATATTTAGTACATAGATGTTATTTACCTTTCATTGTATATAGATACGTTCATTGTTATTTACTTTGTCGTTTTCTTTGTTATTTCGCTAGATTCAGAATGGAGACTTCGTACCAGGGAGGTGTATCGTTGGACGATACTGATAACTTTCAGCGGCTGTCACAAACAATAGCAAGTAACATAAAGAAGATATCGCAAAATGGTAAACTTTTATTTATTATTGAGAAATATTAAAAAAGCTTTAACCTTTCTGAAATTACCAAAATTATTACACTTTTGTGGGTAACAAGCTAAAATTGTGATGCAATTATGTTCTGTAAATTTTAGGTTTGTTGCCTTTCTAAAATAACCTACCTTACATATTTGCAAAATATAATTACATAATAAATATTAATTTTCATAATTAATTTTATAAATTTGTTTTATGATTTATAATGTGCGTTTTTGAACAGTGTCCTCAATGTCTAAGATGGTCAACCAGCTGCAGACTCCTCAGGACTCACAGGAACTTAGA
>DVVJ01000964.1:0-12670 GCA_018234505.1 Junonia neildi neildi | reverse complement strand
AAAGTAATAAATGTTATTTGCAGTTAACAATTTTCTTTTTTCTTTATTACAATATTTATGGCAAGACTAGGTACATAGTTTTTGAAAAATAAACACTAATGTTTGTTTTCGTGTCCTTTTTCTAATTTTTAGTGGATTAAAAATTAAAATTGTATCTACTTAGAGTTTTTGAACTTTGAATACGTATTGGTGTTCATTTTATTTCATTTTTATTATGTTAACATACCTATTTGTGTTATTTTCGAATTGTCTTAATCTATTAATGAATCTGTTTGATTTGAAGGGACTAAATTAATTAAAATATTGCCCTGTCTTTTAATTTCAGAAAAACGCTTCCATGAAAATCAAAATGTTTTAGAACATGTATACAAGATGTTTTTATTCCCTAGTTTTGGGGGGATTAAACTGAAGCTGAATATTTTACTACCGGTGCGACCCTTCCGACGCATGGGAAAACCTTTGATGTACACTATGTAGCAAGATTACGTATCTACAAATGTATACTTGTTTGACGGATACAAAGAATACTAAATAACGTTCTTTTTGTCAAGTTTTAATTTGCTGTTTATCGATATGGCTGGCTCTTGTTCATGTTGTCTTTTAGTGCAATATATAAAGTGTAATCTGTTTTAAGTATTACTTTATCTTCTTGACTTAACACTCCTTCAACTTCTAATAAATAAATAAATATATACGGACAAATCACACCGCTTGAGCTAGCCCCAAAGTAAGTTCGAGACTTGTGTTATGGGATACTATCTAAACGATACTATATTAATTTATAATAGATACATATATAGATAAACATCCAAGACCCAAGCCAATCAGGAAAAGATCATTTTCCATCATGACCGGGGATCGAACCCGGGGCCTCCACGTCGCAGGCAGGTGTTGACCGCTGCGCCACGGAGGACGACTAATGACAAAATAGAGAATTAAACAATTCTCTATAAAATCCTCTATTCCTTAACTATCTCCACAAAAAAGAAAAAAAATTCAATGCTATTCAATAATAAACCATGGCCTTAACAATAGCCATCTTATCGTATCGACCACGCCACGTTTCGACCAGACGCGATCGGGATCAAACGCAAACGAGCGTGTAATTGAAACCGAACTGATAACACAATACATAGTTCCCGATACGAGGCTTGGTGAGGTATTTGTAACGGACGTACGGTTGAGATTACCTTTCAATATATTGTTCTGTATTATGTTTCGTTAATCACACTTTAAAAAATGAAGTATACTTTAACAAGTTTTTGGTATAACTGATAGTTTAATACTACTTTCCAACCCGATGGTAATTAAAATAAATATGTGACATATAAATTGACGATTCGTAAGTAGCAATCTGACCAATATGAATAAACTATACTTTGAATGTTTGAGTTTGAATAAACTATTTTTTATTAATATTTAAAGAGATTAATTTTAATTTGTTTTTTTTTTACATTAAATGTTAACTTTTTAACAAAAAATAAACCGACTTCAAAAGTAAACTAAAAAGTCAACATCAATTTATACCTCCTCAAACTTCCTACTTTATAAGTCGGATAAAAATCAATGAAACCTTAAAGTCCTCAAAGTATGTAAGTAAAGTTAATATGTAAATATTTATATCAACATAGACAGACTAATTTAATTTAGACATATCTCAACCATATAATTATGAAGTCGTTACGGTAAAGCTTCCGGAATCTCGCAACGCGACTGTCTCCCTTACCGATTGTGTTATTTTCGGTAGCCTAGGTCATAACATAATTAATCACTGCTAAGATAATTAAAATGAACTAGTAAAAAGGATTCTACCAAAAAATGAGGACTTTTTCTAGAAATAAGGTTTTATTAAAATATCTCAAAGGTACTAAGCTGTCTAAAAAATTACGACTGTATTTATATATAAAATTATGTTATTTAAAAAATATTGTATGTATCATAGATTCTAAGACACCGTACAAAAATCAAAACATATTTAAGTGACCGATTCCCTAACTTATAATTAAGTAATTTCCAAAATCGCCATTTTTTTTCTTTTTTAAAATGTTTATATCTTATTTCATTTTCTACACTAAAAATCATAAAGTTGATATTTTGAATTTTTAAAGTTTCCTACGTTCTATTTCATTAAGAATGTTACATATTACTAAGTAACGCATATTATAACTACTTTTATGAAGGTATTTATAAGCTTCCTGCCTACGCACCGCCCCTATCGATTCTGTTATTTTCGGTGGGCCAGGTCAGTTATACCGCTGTGTGCCGTCGCGACTGCGACGCAGACGACATCAATATTGTACATGCTATACAGGATGGTGAATTTGTTATGCGTTATGTACGTGTTAGATACGTTATTATTTTGTCTAACGTTAATAGTGTATTTAAGAATATTTTAATATGATTTATAAGCTTCCTGCCTACGCACCGTATCGATTGAGTTATTTTCGGTGGGCCAGGTCAGTTATACCGCTGTGTGCCGTCTCGACTGCGACGCAGACGACATCAATATTCTACACGCTATACAGGGTGGTGAATTTGTTATGCGTTATGTACTTGTAGATACGTTATTGTTTTGAGATAGGTTTTTGAAGTTTTTTGATATTACTAGTTTTGATTTTAATGATTTTTATAAGACGCGGTTTATGTAAATAGTACATCAAATATGTAGATATATTATAAAACTTATTTATTTCATTTTTTTTTGTATTAACATTGAAAATATATCTCAATGTTTACCATGATTTCTTTCTATTGATCAATATAATTAAATTTCTATATTATAACAGTACGCGGTAATAACAAAGAATACTAATAAAAAAAAATCGAATATATATTTTTTGCGTAAAATTGTTGTTTGGTAAAAAAATCACATTACTATATTTGTATACCACAAATAACAATATATATCTAAACATAAGAAAAAAATGTAAAAACAATTAACACCGACAAACATAACAAATCAGACGTTACGTACGTCTAGGCGCACAATAAAACATCGAAAACCACCACCACCAGCCACCCCCACCGAGGTCGTTCACCCCACAGCTGACGCGACTCAATGGTAGTACTACGTACGAATATGTTTATAAACGGGCTAAAAAACTTTAATGAGAACGTATTTTCGATTACTATTTTGTTTATGTATCGTATAGTTTTTGTGTATGTATTTTTTGGTTTAGTTTGTGAGGTAGTTATTTGTGTTTAACGTGAATGGTAAGGAACGCTGTTGGTTTTGTATCTATGTAATGCCGGAGTATTATTGCCAAATTCTAAAATATATTGTGCTAAAAGGTTAAAGTAACAAACAAGCCATGAGCTGAGTTTTATTCTTTTACACAATGTATTTCGCATGGTGCGTAGACAGACTGATTTTCAGATGTCCAACAGACAGATCTCGATAAAAAGCATGTTCTGGTAACAACTACTAGCTCATTTTATTTTATATTTTATTACATCATTTTAATTTCGTGTATGAAAGATTTTATTGGCAGTTTTTGCTAACTTTTTTGTTTCGATTTTATTGTTGGCTTAATAAATATATAGGTTTATGTTATGCCTATGCATAGAGATTTCATAAACTTTTTTTTTCAATTAAATGCTATATTTTTTAATAATTGTAATAAGATATGATTATAGGTGAATTCTAAAATAAATATACAAATAACAAGCAAGTATTTTATTCAATTACAGATTCTGTCAGTACATCTTGCTTTCAGCGGTCTTCCCGACCGTAAAGTAAATAGGCTTTAATTCAAATTAAGAATTTAAAGTAATAGGAATTAAGTAAAATTTACTTCTAGCATCTTTACACACCATATAAAAGGCATGTATATTAGTTATTATGACTCACTTTTCTGTGAGAGTATGGTAAATCCCCAGTTGAACGACTTTGTACACAAAGTTTTCTAGATCTACACTATGTCGTGTTAATAAGTCAAATAAAGGGTACAAAAAACAGGATGTATAAAAAACAGTACATAAATGTATATAGTTATTTTATTTTTATCCACTAGTTTTTACAGAAACCACACCAGGTGTCGCTAAAAATGTGTCTCAAAAGAATTATATAAAATTGTTGTATCCTCATAATTAATTCGTTACGACTTTTTTTATTATTTACCCGTAATATTCAGACGGTCGAACAGGGAATATAAAAATTAAATTAATTGGAACATTTGTACCGTGTTCGCTGACTGTTTTCTTCATTTGACGTAAGTAAAGACTATTTAAAAGCTATTGATGTGACGTGTATACTTGTGTACTTTCTTTGTTCAAAAACGAATTTACGAATTTTACTCTTAAAATTACTACAACTTTTCGAAAAAAGATTAAAATTTATCGTATAAACAAATAAAATAGAAATTATGTAGTGTAAATTGAACTCTAGTCTTTTGGAACCAGATTTTTTCCCGTACATTATTCCCGCACACGACAAGAAAATCTCAAAACAAGACACAAATCTTTGAAAAGATGAGTTCGGAGTGCATAGAATAGATGTACCCGTATGCTAAAATGATATCACCATTAAATCATGTTTTAATGGCTTACAAGTTTTTACACGAAGTTATTGCAATCTAATCCGCAATCGCGAAAGCGAGCCAGTAACCATTTCTAGAATATTTCTACATACTATGAGTAACAATCGTCATGAGGCGATTGCGTTGACAACCGAGATCGACAGCCATACGTGTTCTCCAAAACCTACAAGCACTCAGATCTTGGGACAAATATTTATACAAATATGTACATATAAACATCTACTCGGAGCGGGGATCGAAGTCGCAACCGCTGGCGTTACAGGTATATTCAGTTCCCAGGTAAAACTAAAGGTATAACCAGAACGGTCATCATGGGATACCCTCAAGTAAATAGTTGGTTAACCACTGCCTGAATTATGCAATCATAAGACAATCGCCGTTATCAGCGCACGTCTTTTTATATTAGCTTTCTGTGAGAGGAATTCTATTACAAACATTAAATTACCTTGTAACCTTTTTTTCCATTCGCATGGTCCTTCGCTGCCGGATTTTTTACTCTTTTAGACATAACTCAATGAGTATACTACCCGACATAACATTTCAGAGTCTGAAAATCGTATACCCTCATATTCACTTGGGTATCCACTTACCTTGCTAAAGTACCCAACGATATAGCAGTCCTATTCATCAGCGCATGTCATCACGTAGAACAAAAAGGACTCCACATCATAGTACAATGTCTTGTGGTCGAAAATTTCTCACTTTTTGAAAACAATACCTTGCCGAAGTTTCCAACGATATAGCAGCCTTCTTCGTCAGCGGACGTCATCTTATATTAGCTATAATACTTTACGCCAATTTTTGTGATACGCTAATTCCCCTATTTTTTTTCTGTTCTCTTTTCAAACTGCATGGTCGCGCAGGGCCGGATTTTTTACTCTTTTGCACATTAATAATAGTAAATATTTTTCTCTCAATATAATGCCATACTACACTAGAACATACCTTGCTGAAGTACCCAACGATATGGCACCCCTCTTCATCAGCACACGTCATTACGTAGAACAGAAATGGCTCCACGTCGTAGTACAACGTCTTGTGGTCGAGGAAGAATTTAGCCAACAAACATAACTGCTGGCAGTATTGCTTATGTTTTCGACCGTCCACTTGCCATACACTGAGGTTGTCCTTTCTGTACACCTGGGAAAAATTAACCAATTAAAAAGTTTTTATAATAGAGTCAACTTTAACAGTTTAATGATTTATGTTGAAATGTCTTTTTTTACAAATTAAAACAACGCATACGCCATTAAATTACCATTTACGCCTCTAAAGCAAATCCCACTTTTCCTCGATCAGCGCATACTTCTCTTAACTGCACACAATTACAAACCTCTAGCTCGCACACATACAGAATTACATATACACACGTATGGTGTATATGGTATGTGTTCCTGTTAGTATTAACTCATACTAACAGGAACACATACCACGTAACCTAATTTTTTAAGAGTTTACGAAAGTCATCAGCTAATCGCAGTCCATTGCTAGACACAGGACTCCCCAAATTCACACCAAACCTCCAGGGTCTCCCCAGCTCTCATTCAGTCCATATGTAAAACTAAACGGTGATAAATAATACTGTGTCAACCCCCGCGCACTTTTTTGAGAAAATAGCATGTAAGGATGTCATTTTAGAATCCATTTTCTTAAATTAAATCCATGTGGCTTGATACATTATTACTTATCACCGTCCAATTATGTGATCGTGTTGTGTTTCCAGACCCGACACGAGATCCAATGTTCTTATTGAGGGCCGTTGAGTGTGTAATCTTTATTTATTTATTATTTATGTAACCTACACACACACATACCTCATCCCCAGGCGGGTGTCTCCACACACACTTGGCCCTGTGTCGAGCGGCTCCCACGGCGCACTTGTGGTGGTTGAGGCAGAACTCGCAAACAAATAGTCTTGGTACTCGCGCCGCATCGCCCGGGTATGGGGACTGGTACCACACCTCCATCATGTACTTGCCCATCACTACGTATCTGAAGACAGAAAAAATGCGAGTATTAATATGAGTTAACTGTTTGGATTAATAAGGTTTATTTCAAAATTTTAAAATGTTATTGCTCCAATAACCCATGAAGTGGATCAACACGTAAGAAAGGGTTACAAAAACTTTTTGTATGTGGAAATTTCCGGGTCATAACAGTACAATGTTTGGAAAACACTGACATTAAACACATACCAAATTATTAGCAGTCATTCATAGCTTCACAAAAAAAAAAAACAACAAATATATCATACCTTGTTCCTTTATCTGTCGCTATGTCTCCTAGTTCCTCTTCGATTTTGACCGCAGCTAGTGCTTGCGCATCTCTGAATAGTCTCAGATCGTAATCAGGCGCAAATCCTTCTAGTACAGGTTCCCTCTCTTCTCCCATTTCTTCATTGGTAGGCATCGATCTAAGTTCTTGGCTACCTTTCCACTTCGACCGCATATCCTGAAATAAAAGAAAAATGTCATATTTTTTAAATAAGTAAATAAATAAATAAATAATTAATAAGCGTGTTATATTTCAGTCTGTAGTATTTATTAAATAGAGTATTGTTAAAAAATTGTTAAAAAAATTGTTTTTGGAGGCTAACGTAACTATTAATGCTGTATATACCTATTAAGTGTTTGAAATTGTATCTGTCATTTTATTGTATTCTTGTTCTAAGTGCTATATTTCAAATACTGTGGTGTATCGATTAAATAAATAAATAAATAAATAAATAAATAATCTCACTTCAGATACTATGGCGATTCTATGCCCTTTGGCAACAGAACGTTTGAGAAAGAAAACATTGGGTACTTGATGGCTTCGCAAACGCTAGCCGACTACGCTGAGCTCATCAACTATCTTCAGGACAAACAGATAAAACCGAAATACCCTGTTATTGCTTTTGGAGGTATGATAACAAATAGAGAGGAATTCAATTCGAAGTCTCTATTATCTAGTTTTACAATTATTGCTACTGTTTCAAGGAAATGCATAATACTTACCGACTTTCAACTTACAATTATTATGCGTCATTCTTTGTACTTGTGCCTTAAAGATTAATTATGTCGTTTGCAATTCGTCTTAAGGCAAAAGCTAGTTAGATACGGTGGATTGCGCTATCATTGACTCAATACGCGATGGTTCGCTTTTTAAATTTCTACGAAACCTGGTTTCGGTTCTTCGATCTGGAAATCTTAATTTTTTTATTATATTTGTCAGGATCATATGGAGGTATGTTAGCTGCCTACATAAGGATGAAGTACCCACATCTAGTGACGGGAGCCATCGCAGCCTCCGCCCCCATACACATGTACCCTGGAATGGTGCCTTGTGAAGTTTTCAACAGGATTACGACTTCAAGTTTCAATATCGTTAGTCCAAAATGTGTTGCCAATATCAAGAACTCGTGGAGCACTTTGAGGTAACATTTTTTATTATTAGCTAAAGTTATAAAAGAATAGAAAACATGTATGTAATCAAATTGATGCATTAAAAAGCTAACATTGTTAATGAAGTTAACGTTGAGGACAATTTATAATTTACATACATCTATAAATATTTATCAGCAATTTGCTTTGTTCTAATAATTAGTACATGTATGTAACGTAAATCATTATGATTATTACCACTTGTTAAAAGATCATGCTTTAAATGATAACAATAGTCGATGACCTCAAAAATAAAGACTGACGTTTTCCTTGGTCAATAAATTAATTATTTAATACATATTATAATTATACCTTATTGTTTATAAAAAATTTTCACATTCTATCACATTTTCCTTCATTTTTCAGAAATTTCGTAAAATCCGGAAACGGTGAATGGTTACAAAAGAACTGGAACCTATGTTATCCCGTTAAGGACTCTTCAGATGTACAAATACTGATAGGCTACCTTCAGTCGATATACGAGATGCTGGCAATGGTCAACTATCCGTTTGAGTGTGATTTCATGGTACCGCTACCAGCGGACCCTATTAAATTCGTTTGCCAGTTTTTGAATGAGACTTTAAAAGACCAGAAACTACTTGAGGTAGGGCAGACGTAAAGATCTTAACCGAAAATGATGTAACATTTATAAAAATAAAAAAAACTTTTCTCTTCCAATGATTGTCAAAGTTAGTACATAGAGGCCAAAACAAAAGTATTAATAACGTAATATCGTATTGCTAATAAAATCTTTGTAAATGATAAAATTATTTTTGGTAAGAATAATGGGTATTTTTAATATTATTGAATTTCAATAATTTTTTTAGGGCGTAGGAAAAGTTTTGAACACATTCACCAATTACACTGGTAAGATTAAATGTGTGGATTATAAGAGTGGAAACAATTATGGCGATCTTGAAGCGAGAGGTTGGAGTTATCAGGTAACATCTGAACTTAAGTATAAAATACACTTACACTTACACTTAACTTAAAACTCGTATTTCAAAGAGGGAGGAGATTTTCAATTCGACTGATTTTTTCTGTATATCTAATATCTGGATACATCCACAATTATGTCGATTACGGATTTGAATGACTTTTGCAAATGGTTTACCATTTTATTGTTCGATAGTGTATCTTTACAGTATAGTCTCATGAAATATTAAAATCATTTCAGTAATTTCATTAGTTATTTTTTATATATTCATTTAGAAAACTGTTTAAAAAAGTACTGTAATATATAATCATGCCGACAACTAGTCGGCGTGATTAATTGATAATAGAATGATATTTACCAATTAAATTCGGTAGTAATAATCTGCGAAACCACATCCTTCATTATCCACAGGCCTGCACAGACATGGTGATACCATTCTGCACAGATGGTATAAACGACATGTTCGAGCCAAACCCCTGGGACTTCAAGGCGTACTCTGATATGTGCTACCAGAAATACAACGTGTACCCTCGACCTGATGGAGCCAGGGTCGAGTATGGGGGAGAGAGAATACAGGGCGCTTCCAATATCGTGTTTAGCAATGGACTTATAGATCCTTGGGCTGGAGGTACTGATTAGTCTTCCTGGGAAGTTCTTAGAGAAAGATATTCTTGTTTCATCAGATAGCATTATAATATTAGAACAGTTTAACTGTACAAAATATACTCTACTCTTTAAACAAATCCAAATATAAAAGTAAATAATGATATGAGGCCTAAATATATCGCACCATGTAGGCTTATCGAATACTTCATTTACATTGTGTCCCATATATCGAGAAAATCAAAAATCTTTATTGTTATTAAATTGGAAAGAAATTAAAAATTTTGTACCTACTGTACCTACATTGCATGACGTTTTTCACAGGTGGTATCCTCAAGAGTATCAGCAGCTCAGTAACCGCAGTTCTTATCAAAGATGCTGCTCATCATCTGGACCTGATGGCTTCTAGTCCTCATGATCCTATTTCTGTCAAAGTGGCGAGGAAGATACATAGGCAAAACATAAGGAAGTGGATCAGACAGTTCCATAAACAACGTCTACTCTACAGTAATTCCTTTTAGGAGTTTAACGCCACAAATAAACTATAATTTACAATAAAAATTTTATGTGATATATCATAAGATCATTTATTTTTTATTTATTTCTATAATTTACCAACTTTTTTGTTGATATGCGGTTTTGCATTTTAATTTCCTATGTATACGATAACAAATAAATAAAGTAATAAATTTAATTTTATATGTATAAATCTTGGTATAACAAGAATTGCTTAGTACCTAATTTACAAATAATTATGTAATTATATTATCAAATAAATATATTTATAATTAAAAATAATATTAATGAGAAAAGTATTAAATTATATCATTAAAACACAAAGTTTAAGAGCGTAGCAGGGAGCACAGGTCAAATGAAGATAGCAGAGGTACACTCGAGTCAAACATCTTAGTCATGCGTTTATCAATATCTAAAAAATATAACTAAATTTTGCTTAAAATATTATATAATTTAAAATTTACAAAACAGTATGTATACAGGTGATATCTAGAAAAACATTTTTTTTTTATAATACTTTGGTGAAAAAGTACGTATCAAATTGAAACAACTAAGAGTTACTAATTGTAAGGTAAGAGCTGCACTGAATTAAACAGAATTTTTGAGCGTCTAAGGATACAATACAATGTTAAGGAATCCTGTTTTGATATTTTTTTATGAAGCTTAGAATTGGCGTCAAATAATGATGAGCTCTAGCCTGAACGGTGCAGAACACATGTGAACACATTTGGAACCTATTATACGTTGCTAGAGTAAATGTCTAGATTTTAATATCAATCCATTTACTTTTGCAGATTGCAGAACAAAAAAAAATAACTGATATACAACATTTAATTTCTCACAATTAATTTATGGAAAATTTAATAAATAACAATTTAAGCCTTAATCGACATTCGCTCTATTTTAAGATTTCGTTGACATATTTCTAACGTGATACCATAACAAGACCGTTGAATACATTTTTTTCTTTGATATCGGTTAAAGTCGCAACGACCAACCAACGGAAGACTAGAAAAGGAATAATGTAAAAATCACACCGCTCAGACCGGACTTTGTGATGATTCGCATATAAAATGTAAATGTTAGTTGCTATTCATATTATAAAAACTACCCCCTGAAGTTTCACTTTGAAAATTTTTTTCAAAAGGGACACCTATTAAATATACTTTACGACTTACCTATTCTCAAATCAGCCAAATAGACAATAAAATATTATAAAAATCGTAATACATTTCTGAGGAGCTCAACCGTAAAACATAATTTTAGAACACATATTAGGTTTGATTACATATAATAAGTGCATTAGATATATATTTAATTTTTATTAGAAAATTAAATTAATTATCGGCGGTAGATTAAAAAAAAATGACACGTAAATTGACGTATCAAAAGAGCTCTAGCAGCCTATTTGAATAAATATATTTTTTCTTTCTTTCTTTCTTTCATTATAAAAATCAAAACAGAGAGTTGTGTATATACAAATATACGATACTAATATATATAATTTAAAATATATAGTATAATAAAATATACTATACGCACAAATATACATTATATTTCTCAAATCACGTAAAAATATACAATTTTCTAATAAATTCAAGCATTTTAATTACTACAGGTACAGTTATATTCTGAAATGTAATACAATTTCCTTAAATATATTTTGAATTTCACAATACATAAATGTAAGGAAATAGCTGTATTAAAGTATTTTTAACATTACATTGAAGTTAATTTTTTTTTCAGTGGGTGATAATAAGAAAAGTTTGGAAGCCTATGAACGCGGATAAGGTTACGACGATTTGTAACTTATTAAATTACCTATTAAGAATATTTAATTGCATCGTAAGCTTGGTTGTCGTCTTAATTGTCTAGATTCTACATAATTATCATTTTCGGATTGTTAATAATTTCCACTTGACAACATATTTTTTCATTTCATATATATAAAAGATATT
The DNA here is from genome assembly GCA_018234505.1 of Junonia neildi neildi. NCBI lineage: Eukaryota > Metazoa > Arthropoda > Insecta > Lepidoptera > Nymphalidae > Junonia > Junonia neildi. The sequence continues at coordinate 696 of DVVJ01000964.1, read as the reverse complement.
TACGATAATATAGAGAACCCCAAAGAGTTAAAAAAGGAGAATAATTGAGATGTAAAATGCACCTCTGTAAGCGATGTTGTTTAGGTCATTGTTGCTCTGGTGGCCTCATCCTTAAACCTTTACAACGAGTTCTTGTTCTTTAATACGACGCTTGAGTCAAACATTGTATATGAAAAGTAAAGTAAAGTAACAGCCTGTACATATCCCACTGTTGCGCATAGGCCTCTTCTCCTATTAGGAAAAAGGCTATGGAGCTTAATCCACCACGCTGCTACTGCGGGTTGGTGGGTATACCTACATGTATCAGAATTTCTTCCGGCACATGCAGATTTCCTCACGATTTCCTTCACCGCCGAGCTCGAGATTAACACAAATTTAGCGCTTGAAAATTCAGCGGTGCTAGCCAGGGTTGACATCCGCGACCTTCAGTTTAGATTTCTTACCACTAGTCACATGTACATGATATCACAACAATCTATCGCTTATTACCGTCCCGAGCTCAGCAGGAGCTACACGCTGCGATGTCGAAAATTCCGCTTGTGATACTTATTACAATCTTCGGCATCGTCACTTGTAAATACAATTATGAAGTCAAGAAGTTCACAGTACCCTTGGATCACTTCAATTTTCAAAACAATAAGACGTTTGAAATCAGGTATTTAGTGAACAGTGACTACTGGGACGATGGACGCGGAC
>DVVJ01000963.1:0-12675 GCA_018234505.1 Junonia neildi neildi | reverse complement strand
CATTCGAAAACATTAAAAAGTTTCAAAAGAAGGGTAAAGTATATTTAAAGTTTCTTATTATATAAACTTTTTTATTGTTTTGAATAAATTGCAAATAAACTAACAATCACATAACTGTTTTATTTACTATTAAGATTGCAAACAAGAACCAAAATGAATTAACTCACATAATATCCATTTTCTCTTGGATTAAGTACCTAATGTTTCACTAATCTGTCACATTTGCCTTTTGTGTTTCTAGAATTACATAACTATTTTGTTTTATTGAAATCTTAACGTTGACAAAAGTATTTCGAGTAAATTACAATTAATCTTTACTTTTGATATGATCTCCAAGTTTCATATCTTCTAAATAATCTATTATATACTCGTAATATCAAATAACTATACATTAATATTTACAGTTATATAAAGAGTTTAATTAATTTGTTTGAATACTTATAGTATTTGTATGAATGAGTAGAAACCTTTAAGTAATTGTCATGTTTAAGATAATATTTTAATAATCTTTCCTCTATTATTATTATTGCTATTTGATACGTTTAGTTTTGAACTAGACTTAAGAATTATTATAACTAATGATATTAATTTCTGAATCAAATTCGTAAGTTATCAAATTTATAACAACAATTTTTGTATCTCTAAGGATATTATTAATTAGAAGTTGAAAGTTTTGACAAAATAATACAATTTGTATCAAATACCATGTAAAAATGCAAAAATACAATTTAGTTATAATTCCGATGTTAATTTTAATCTTAATTACAAATAATATTAAATGGACCAATAAAAACTTGAATACAGATTACATAATCATAAAGCTATAAGAGATAGACCTTATACAGAAACTGATGAAAAACTAACACCTCAGACAGTAAAATTGCACACATACTTTTCCTATTTTGGAATCCAATTGAAAATCAACTTCCTCAACAAATGATTATTAAATTTAATTAATAATACTAGTATTCTTATCTAGTTATTTAAGGTAATGCATGTCCATTGACGGAACCTTTCGCGGCTTGATCACTCCCAAACGCGGATAGTGGCAGTGCTGGTCGAAAACCGCTTGGATCCTGTCGATTCTGTCAGGGTCCGACTTAATGAAGGCTTTGCAGCCAGTCCGGGTCCGTCTCGAACAATGCCAGAGGACACCACTACCGGATAACACTTTGTAGGTATACGTAAAGTTCTTGTACATCATTAGCGGATGCTTGCCCTTCCCTGATGGGATAAGTATTCCTGGAAAGGCGACTGTATTAGTGCATTGTATAATTTTTTGTATCGTTTAATCTAAAAGAAGAAATATATCTTAGTATAAATTGTTAAATACCTTGTGAGAGCCATGTGACATATTAGTTGGCTCTAAAAGGTTAAGAAAAGAAGATTATAATGTCTATGCAACGCAACTAAGAAAATAAAAGAGCGCTCTTATGTGTCGTGTCCTGTAGTGCGATTTTTCCTTTTAGAAGATCTTGTACCGTAAAAGCTCATTATTATTTGAGATGGATTTTGAAAATTGGAACAGAACTGGATTTATTAAACTTATTGGTTCAGTTTTACGTATTATAAAGGCAAAACATATAGTTCGCTTTTAACGAATAAATATTTTACCAGAAAAATAGAAAATGAAACAACGGATATGGATAGATTCGAGGACATACGAGTGATAAAAGAATGATTTAAAAAAACAAAGATACATGTACCTAAATAAATAACAGACACAAATTCACATACGAATTGTTTATTTATTATGTTCATTTCTAAATATTAAGCAAAAAGTAAGCTTAATAAATAATGAATTATGAAAATTTTAAAAATCATAAGTTATAGGAAGGTCAGGTCATAGTTGAGAATTATTCAACTTACGAGATAAATATAACAATACAATATTTTTTCCACTGCTGTGCCTCTCCCATTAAGATAAAGATAAGAGGAGATGCAGCAGTGCGAATGTTTAAAATTATACAACTACATAATTTCACAAGCATAAAAATAAACGACTAAATATTTGTATAACTAACTAACCTAGTATTGCTATGAATCTGCGAATTTTAACGCACTAATAACGAGCTATATATTTGTGGATTTAGTACCGTTTTATTAGTCACCATAATAATTTGATAAAAGGAAAAGTTTACAACAGTAAAATTATGAGCTTATGAGCATAAGGTATGTTACAAAATAAAATCCAAACTGCAATAAGAGTTACATAGGTACATCACGTATGTGTGAATCATGATATAAGATCAAGTTTACATAACGTTCAAAATCCATTATATTCACATATTGATATGAAAATATCTTATGTTTATATTAATTTTATATCGATAATTTATTTATTTATTTAGGGAAAAGTATGCATAGAAGTTCTTAATTATTCTATATACGTAGATATTACCTATAGTCCTTTATGTTTCTATTTCCCTTAGTTCAATTCTCAATGATAGTAATAAGCCCCTCTTAGTTACTTTTCTATCAGTGTGTGATCCTACAGAGGGTACTTAGACAGTACAAAGACACAAACAAACAGAGACTCGTACGGTCTACACAAATATATCACGAACGGTGTTTAAAAGTCACTGCTATTGCCTAATTATACTTAGACATTTGATCATAAATATACATTATTAACTATAGCAGGGCCAGAGGACAACCCTGTGGAACCCTTGATCTTTTAAAGCTGAATTACTTAGATGAGATTTTTATAAGTATTAATAGGCAAAAGTAATCACAAATTAATTATTAAATAACTTAGGATTTACAGATGACTCAATAACATTTTGTGGTCTCGGTGGTGGGTGATCGTGGGGTTTGTATGCGTATGCCGTGGAACCGAAGCTGATAGCCGAGGCCCTGCAGCCTTTGAGCCTTCTAGAACAATACCACGAGACTCTACCATCAGCGTTCTGCTTTTGATAGCTGTAGGTGAACCCAGAGAGAAGTAAGAGTGGATGCCTCCCACCCCTCTTGGTCCACAAAAATGTGCCTGGAAAGTACAACTCGTTAGTAAGATAACGCGTACAGTAGATAATTTTAAAGTACATTCGGTCGCTGTTACTGGAAATTTTCAATAATTTTACAGGAAAACCGGACTGGCTGAAGATTAAATAAAATACGTGTTAACAGAGTAATTAATAAAATTTTATTAACAAAAATATATAGTTATTTAATCGAGACATAGAATAAAGCTTATAACATCTAGAAAAGCCAATGCGAAATTTTATAACGTTATTTTGCTTTAAAGTATGTTATATTTATAAAACGTTATTAAGAAGAAAAGTAATTAGTTTTCAAGTAACACTATTTAGGTTTTAAACGTTGCAAAAGTGTTATCAAGCCAAGAACAAGAAAAAACAACCATAAAACAAAATATATATATTTTAAAGAATCGTTAAAGAATGGTTCTATTAGTTATTGAATTAGTAAATGAAAGATATCTGCACATGCGAGTGATTAAAGCAAATTCTTGGCTTTTCTAGAGGTTATAATTTCAAATATATCAGGGCCCAGATTCTGCATGTCAAATTAAAACATTAACAAGCGCGTAATGAGCTTTTTACTAAAAAGCAGCAAGTAAATAACGTATAGTTATATGCGTTTTAAGTTGCCATACAGAATAAGGGCCTGGATAAAAAACATCACATTTTGTTACAAGGCACTCGTTACAAGAATAATCTTAAATTGACATTCGTACAACAAATTATTCACATTACACAAGAATCTAGTTCTAAAGTTCAAATAAAACAGTTACCCATTGCTCTAAAACTAATTGGTGCATTATATATTTTTTAACTTAATAATCTTTACTAGATTTTGTGTCTTAATTAAATTAATGAGACCGTTATAGTAGTTATAATTTAGAACACAAATGAAAAGTACATAATATGTACCTACATATATTTTTGTATTAAAAAATAGATTTTTTTTATTATTTCATAACACTTAATTTTTTTATTATTTTAATTTAATATTTATTCAATTTATTTCTCATATAAATTTATTGTCCATTTATTATTTTTAAAACTCCGATTAATGCTATAACATAAAAAAAAAAAATAAAAAAAATTACTCAAACCAAATTTTAAGCATCAATGGGCACAAATAATGTCGTCTTTGGTGCATTCTCGTCAATCTATCTTTTAATAAAATGTAACAAATTAGCCTACAATAAATTATTTATTTTTTTATAACATATATTTATAGTTTCTGTGAATGATGGGATTTGTACGTTGAAGGAAAGAATATAGACCCATGAGACCCAGACTGATGAGAAATTAGAGACCCATATTAATTAAATAAATATTTCCCTATCTTTTATGCCTCCGTGGCATCAATTTTAAAGATATCTTTACAGATTTTCAACTGTAATATTTTTTTAAGTAATAATTTATGAATTCAAACAAGAATTATATATAATATACCTGCTGATGTATTTAATGGGTCTAATCCGATATTTTTTTTCGATTTTTCAACTGTTAACTGTCAGTTAAAGATTGGACCCTTACAATGTTGTAACAGTTATTTATTCATATTATTGTTTCATGCTATTATTTAATCAATATTGACTCCAATAGAGTTGATAAATACAAAGTAACAAAACAAAAAAGAAGATAAATAATAACACAAAAAAGACACAGCTATAGGAAGGTCTAGTAAATCCTGACGATGGTGTCGTTTCGCTTCCTGAAGTTAGGTTTCTTGTGGCAGTGACCACCAATATCCTCGATGACTTTGTACTCCACAGTCGTATAAAGTTTCGCGGTACATCGCTTCGCTGTTCCCGGTTGGACCATCGTACATCTCCAGGAAAAATGATCATTTCTAAACTTTTGCATGCTATACGAATATCCGTTGAAGATGAGAAGACGACCCCCTCTTTGTGATAGAGCAAACGCGACTGAAATGTAATTGATGGCGTGAGCTCATGATACCTTGTAAGTTTGTAGGTAAAAGATTAGGAAAAACCATGTATTATCGAATAGATTTCATGTATTAATTACCATTGTATTTTCCTTAAAAGATAAGTTACGATAGGTAGATAAATAATATGCATATTTCGTTACATAATTAGGGCACACCAAAATACAGCTAGATATAGGATGTTATTAAGAAGTTCCACGGTGATATAAACTGAAAATGTCACTTAAAACGTATATCAAGTATATACAAATTATTGTACAAAATTATTTCTAAATTTTCAATTTTAACAATTTTATATATGTGTCTTTTTTAACATGCGATATCTAGATAAACAAGAAGTAACAAACTAGATACAGCCTTTAAAGTATTCAGTAGATACTAACGATGGTGTCGTTCTGTTTCCTAAAACTAGGCTTCTTGTGAAAATTGTCGCCAATGTCCTCGATTACTTTGAACTTCTCAGTCGTACAAAGCTTTGTGGTACATCGCTTCGCTGTACGGTTGGACCATTATACATCTCCAGTAAAAATGATCATTTCTAAGTAGACGATTTTCACACTGTACAAAATATATATAGCCTTAAAAAGATTCAATAGATCCTAACGATGGTGTCGTGATGCTTTCTAAAACAAGGTTTCTTGTGGCAGTGATCACCAATGTCCTCGATAACTTTGTACTCCTCGGTCGTGCACAGCTTTGCGGTACATCGCTTTGCTGTCCCGGGTTGGACCATTGTACATCTCCAATAAAAATGATCGTTCCTAAACTTTTGCATGCTATAAGAGTATCCTTTGTAGATAAGAAGCCTAGTTCCTCTTTGTGATAGGCCAAATGTGACTGAAATTGATAGACAGCATGAGATGATAATTGGTAGCTTGTTAGTTTGTAGGGTAAATAGATTAATAGAAACTATAAAACTTTTTCATAGATAGGATTTATTCAAGTTAAATAACTTTTATTAAGAGACACAATTTATTGGCCAAATATTGGTTAACTGATAGTAATGATGGGAACTTATAGTTAAAGTTACATAGAAGATTTTTACAATTTTGTGTACGTTCCATCTTTCAACATACGGTACGTAGGTGGCAGGTGTGTATGATTGTCTATCATCTTGACTATTTCTCCCGAATGAGACAAATAGAGGTGAGCCTTACATCCCGTGGAGCATCGCCAACGAACAGAATCTTTGGTACGGAACCCCAACGTATATGTATATTGTTTGTACATTAAAAACTTTTTGCCGTTTGCCAAACGTATTTCCTTTAACTCTTCTGAAAGAAAATAGGTAAAACTTCATACAAATTATAAATTAATATTGCTTTACTGATACAACTAATTGTGGGTGAAAGCGGCGTTTTAAATAAAAATACTTATATAATAATATATAAAAATATAATATTATCTATCTGTCTATATGACAATTGATAATACAATTGATGTCTAATAATCGTAAAAAATTATTTAGTTATACAACTTAAGTTTTGTAAAACTAAGATTATTTAATAGAAAATATAAGAAGCACTAAAAACATTGTTAATTATTAAACACTTAAATACATTGATTTTGAACATAGGTAGGTATATCTGGATTGAATTCTGGTTACAAAAAGGGATTTAAAAATAAATCAAATTAAAAACATGTAACATCTCATTAAAAATATGATACAGGGAAATGATATAATTTGAAAATATTATTTTTAAATAGAAAGTAATAAAAATAAATTTACTCTTATATCTTCTTCTTTCTAGCATTTTCCCCGACCAGGGCGTGCTTTATACTTGCCCAGGTATTGACAGGTTACTGATTTTTATGTTTTTGTCGTCGTCTGACCTCCACAACCCAGAGGGCATTTAGTATACCTAGTAGGGCACCTATATGTATATTTGCGTATTTTAAGCGCGTGAAGAAATCACCAATCACACGATCTTTTATTGCCTAGCACTCGATTGTTATTGGTCCATTACGGTGATTTCTTAAAAGCTCCAGATCGCTTAGATTTTAAGACTCTAACGGAATGCAATGCAATGGCTGATTCTTAAAATGCTAAGACATATACTTACAAAGATTCAATAAAAAATACAGTCCAACAGAGCACCTCCTCATTTTAAGAGAGATAACCAAGTTAAAAATGTATCATACATTCATTCTTATTAATTGAAAAAAAAGACTATTAATCATCATAAATTTAAAATGTTTTGATTAGGCATTAGAAGTATTATACGAAAGAGTACATATAGAAAGTTAAAGAGAGGGTAAAGTGGAATGAAACGTATTAAGGAAAAAATAGCAATAAAATGAGTTTATTTATTAAGTAAGTCAGTAGGAATAATTTCTATAAAAAAATGTTCTAAAGGATCATTTTCCACATCTTCATGTTGAACTTTGTTAATAACCGGCTTCTTAGGAGTTAAATTGATATCAGGGTGTCTCTGTCTAAAACCATTCAGCCAATCTCTACCAGCTTGCCCGGACTTCGTAGAAAATGGATGCTTTATCTTGTATCTCTCAGCCATTTCAAAGGCAAATTTACGAAATTCAGTTATTGTAACGCCTTCCCCAGCTTCTTCTTTTTCTTTAACATATCGTACCAGTTCTTGCTCCTGTTCATCTGTGAATACTTTACCTTTACCCAAGACTTTGATGCCGCCCAAGGCGTTAACGTTTTTTCCTTTGACTCGTCTTTTAAGTGACATAATTGGAACTGAGAATTTTCTGGAGGCGACTTTAAATTGCATACCCTCTTTAACGGCGTTTATGGCGTTAATCATGGCATTTTCATTCCAGTTCTGGCGAATGATGTATTCCTCTTTTCTTACTAAAAATGAAAAAGTAATACATTATTATTTATCCTTTTACCACTATTACTAAACTATTACTAAATAGCTAGTAAGCTTTAATTAAGTTCTACAATATTCAATATGTTTTGATGAATTCCTTGTCATCTACGCCATGATACTGACAGTGATTATATGGTTGGTAAAACAGATAAGACTGACAGACAACTGTCTACGATATTTTATTTTTATTTTCAAATAACAATGAAACAGAAGTAAGTATTTAAGTATTTATTTTTACAGAACAATCACATTACAGGTTATTTTTCTAACTTTAAATGTTGAGTTGATAAAGAAATTTCAATGTACAACGGGCTATCCAGTGACATGTAGTACACGAAAAATGAAGATTTTTTTAGTATATTCGAGAGCACCTAGGGGGTATTTCAGTATGACATTTGTTTTTTAATCGATCATGAAATTTTATAAAAATTGTCATTACAAATTCATCAACAATTTTAACATTTTCAATTATTTATTGGTTTTATTTGATTTTATATACGCACTAGATGTCACTCATGCCAGCTACACTAACAATAAGTGAAGTTATGTTAGGGATACTTTACGGACGAAGGGACTGAAAATGAAACTGTGCCAAATCTGTGATCTATGAAAGTTACGGTTTATTTAAAGAAAAACTTAAAGAAATAATATTTTTATACTATACACATTAAAAATACATACATTCAATACACAGTGACAATCACATACAAACCTTTTTAATATGTAAACTTTTTTATTTAGCAAACAAGCAACAGTTTGTTCCATGGCCTAACCAATGTAAGACTTAAGATAAACATTTAAAAATGGGAAAAACTCAAAATTATAATATGAGACTCCATCCCCATTGTCATATATCTGTCTGTTCATTATTAATAATAAGAGAACAATATAATGTACGTAATATGTAACCCCAGCAGGGTTGCCCATCAAAGAGATATGGTCTTATGTAAGTGTAAAATACATTATGAAAAAATATTTCGAATGAAGCTGGTGTTTTCTGGGATTATTATGTTCTCTTGAGTATTTTTTTTGTAAATAAGAAATTGGTACGAATGGTGGTGGTATCTAAAACTTCTAGTTATATGATTATAATTACAAATCGTTTTAAATTTTCGTGTATGTCCCATTGCTTAAATGTGGTATCTTGAGGGTGGGTGACTACTGCCAATGTTAGCCAAGTGTTGGAAGCAGTTCTCCCGAATGAAATAAAGGTGTAGATGCCTTTTGTCCTATGGTGCATCTATACCGTATTACCGTTTTTGTAAATAAACCAAAGGAACACTCATATTACGTTACGTTAATATAAGTTCTTAATTTAGTATTAAATTCTTGTATATTTTCCATCACTCGTGATGTGGAACCTTGGAGCGGGGTGGGTATGTGTGTTTGATGTCTTCAATATTTCTCCTGAATGAGACATAGTGAACCACGCCTTAAATCTCATGGTGCATTTCCAACGAACAGCTGTTTTCGTACGAAACGCAACAGTATATGTATAATTATTGTACATTAAAAACCTCTTTCCATTGACCAAGAGTATTTCTTTCATTTCACCTGAAAAAATACATACCAAAATAAGATAAGAGTATGAATGGAATGGAATATAACAGTTATATTCGATTCCAATAATTTTGGGCCTCAGAATTTTGCCATTTGCTAGACATATTTTACAAAGATAGAAGGACGTTAAGATAGTTTTATCTACTAATAGAGATAGTCCAGAAGGGAATAATAATACAGCCACTGTTCATTATACATGTCTTTATTCCAGTTCTCTATACCACATTATACCATATTATATCCTGATATCGCTATGTCTTCTGTATTGATATCAACAACCGTTACTAGGCAACCACCCAATCGTGTATTCCAAAATAGTTCCGCTAACAATACATTTTTCGAATTATCTTCACTTGACAAAAGAGATTAATGATAAGCGTAACGAAATTTATATCAGCGTAACTAGACGAAGGCGGATACAAGGGTTATAAAGAAAACATAGACTACATATAGATAAGCGTGTTTTTTTCATTTACAAGGCTGCAAAAGGATCAAATTCTACTTCTGTGTTTCTTTCTTCTTTTTTGAAATTGTCGACGATCAGCCGACTTAAAGTTCGCAACGTTGATTCCGGTTGACGTAGGACATTAGGATGTCTCATTCTGAAACCATTTACCCAGTCTTTCCCAGCTGTACGGGATTTAGTAGAAAACGGATGTTTTATATTGTACCTCTCAGCCATCTCAAAAGCAAATTTACGGAAGGCAGTAATTGTTAGGCCTTTCCCAGTATTTTCTTGATCTTTGATGTATTGGATCAGTTCTTGCTCCTGTTCATCTGTGAATACTTTATTTCTGCCCAACGCTTTGATGCCTCCCACGGCGTGAACGTTTTTACCGTTGACTCGTCTTTTAAGTGCCACAATTGGAACTGAGAATGTTTTGCAGGCGACATCATATTTCATGCCTTTTTTCACGGCGGTAATGGCGTTAATCATGGCGGTTTCTGTCCAATTCCTGTATATTTTCCGAACGCAGGTTCCCGCTATTTTTTCTAAAAGTAAAAGGTTACAAATTAGTCATATTACCATGCGATGTTATTTAGTGGTTATATACTTTGGTCAGATTTAGTATAGTTATATGGAAAATTTTATGTTAAATACTACCTCTTACAACTATGCATTAATAATCGAAATTCACTTAGACATGGAGCCGAGATGGCCTAGTGGTGCGAACACGTGGATCTTAACCAAAGATAAAAAAAAAACCAAATAACCTCTTTTATTTGTGTCAAAACTTCAGAATATTATATTTGTTTATAAACTTTTTTTACTTTCTCTACTTATGTAAAATTGTCCCGAATCGGTTTCGATTAATCTTGGAGGGGGATGGTCATGAAAGGGTATAGGTTCCAGCAATTGTCCATCAAAAGATTTGTTGAGTAAGGCTCCACAGCCCTGGGTGCACCGGTAGCGCATCGAGGCCCTCTGCTGGAGTCCTCCCCCGTAGGTATACCCGTCCAGCATTTGGTACGTTCTCCCAGATATCATGCGTATTTCTCTTAATTTCGGCCCATCAGATACGTACTCGCCTGTAATAAATATAACAGCAGAAGTACCCATTATGTAACTGTGTATATAACAGAAATATTTCTATCTTTTCCGTGGAAGAGCCATGCATTTGCACGAATGGGCCGGCTCGACCGGAGTGATACCACGGACTCACATAAAACCGACGTAAAATGACGCTAGCGTCGTGTAGCAGTCCTAAAAGGCCGGCAACGCATTTTGTAGCTCCTCTGGTGCTGTGAATGTCCATGGGCGGCAGCATTCACTTTCCATCAGGTGATCTGTCAACACGTTTGCCGCCCTATCCCTTAAAAAAAATCTTTATTAGTTTGTTACTTTGGGTTCCTATAACAAAACTTATTGTTAGATTTTCTGTCAGATAACAAAACAGATTTGCATACTTGGACGATTTCTATCATTCCTTTTTACCCATGTTCAATGTAAATCATGATGTTTATCCGTCTGTCTGTATCTCTTGAAGTATAATAATAAGTATCAGTATTTTCACAGAATACCTGTTATTTTGGTGTATATTATCTTTTATTAAATTTCTTTATATAGGAAGAATTAATGGACATGAAAAAAAGAGTTTTGTTAGTTAAGTAATGTAATATTATATTAAATAAAAGTTATATCTATACGAGTACAATTCAATTTACAATTTCAGATATCGGATCACTGATATTCTATTATGTCTTAAAAAACTTAAGAATCAGTTGAAAATTTGTAAAATTTATTCTAGAAATTTTAATAGAACTAAAAACTCCTGAAAATTGCTTAACGACGTAATATAAATAATATCAACTACATTTTAAACTAGGCATTAAGCATTCATCGAATTTTGACGTATCTTCCATTTGACAGCTTATGGTACTTCTGCTTTCGATGGTTATGGCTTCCTCCGACTCGCAATAACGCTCCATCATTGCTCACCATGATAAAAGCCTTACACTCTGAAGTCAGGGTGCACCTCCAGCGATTTCCGATCTTCGTCTTGATCCCGAAGCAATACGTATAGCCCTGGTACATGTAGAACTGCTTCCCATTTTCAAAAGTGATAATTTCGATACCACCTAAAAGAGAAATACCACAGGGTTTTATTAGTTACTTTCAGCATTTACATATCTACTTAATGTTGCTATTTTTTTAATAATAGCGGGCAATGGATCATGTGAGTCTTCTGATGTTAAAATATTTCTGCAGTCCAGTCTGCAGCAGTTTTGGATATTTGCAGCACTAGAACAGTCATACTTATGTAAGCTTAAAAGTAATGAGAGTTGAAAGGAAACGTAGGAAAGGAGTGGCAAGGAAAGGTGTTGTGCTGCCGTCTTTCTGACTCACCGAATGAAATGAATATACTGACATCTCACTGATTTGATTTGATACCGATCTCAGGCTTTTGCTGAGTAGTGATTTTAACAATTTTTTGTGTATATTTCATCGCTCGACCAATCGATCTCATCGATCGAAAAGTAACTTGGGGGTGGGTGAGTATGTTCGTCGAATGCTTTAAGTAGTTCCTATTTCCATTTTATTTTCAAAACCAAAGTGTACGTGTAATTTTTATATAATATAAACTTTATCCCGTTAATAACGTTTAATCTGTCTTAATAGACAGATTTCTTTTAATTTATCTGGAAATGCAACAAAAATATTATTACGTTGTAGTGATTCTACTTCCATGATTTTAAATTATTTGGATCCAAAAATACACCTTTAAGCTCTTCAATATTTAAATTGAAACGATAAAAGATTTTTAGAGAGAAGAAAAACGCATTAAACAGTCTTATATTTATATAAATATGTATAGGTACCGTTGATAATAATAAATTTATACAATTTAAA
>DVVJ01000962.1:0-12675 GCA_018234505.1 Junonia neildi neildi | reverse complement strand
AAAAAATTCGCTTGAGTAAATCTCGATTTTTGGTCGGAATAGCCTACAGAAACTAACGAAGACACTCCCAAAGACATACCTAAGATACTTTTGGTCTAGTTGTAACCATTATTGAGAAAATTAAAAGCAGAAGCTAACGAAGACACTCGCAAAGGCATAAGTTACTAAAATATGTATTACAAAATGTACATTTTCTCATTTTTCCCAACCCAGCTCGACGACACGGTGCGTGACACGATCGCCTCATGTCGGCAACTTCCGCGAACATCATTACTATGGATTGCGCGTGTCATTTCACTCTAAGGTTCTACTCTACAATCACAAGATATTTTCACCTTTAACCCTACGTCATAAGGGTCACAATCGTTTGCCACAATAATCGATCTAGTCCGACGATGGTGTAGGTAAGTGCCAAGTTACTGTTACCATGCGTTGACTTCGTATCGTCGTGTATTCCGTAAATCAGTGATCAAGATAAGGCAGGTACACATGTCGCAATAACGATTGTTTACATTACAATGCATATCATCGTTATTTAATATTATTACTGCAATTGACGTTTTATGAAAACGTGTAATTACTTAATTAGTGTTATGAAATTTATCAGATTTTAGATATTGATAATAATCTCTATTTAGATAGGTACGTATTATAATCTTTTTTTTACTTGTATAGTTTGAATGAATATTGAATTTATGTAAAAAATACTATTTATTGGCACACCTTTGCTCTCGAACCAGTTTCGGTGTAAGTAGTTCATCATGTGCTCTAAATAAAACCCGTTAAAATTGGTAAAATCTTATTTTATTGCCATTTTCGAAACGTGTAATATTTGAGGATACAAGTTTACATTATGAGCATTTTAAATTAATCTTGTTAATATCAGTCATTCCGAATCATGTAAAGCTGAAAAGTTCGTATGTTTCAGAGCACTAATTAGTAGCTACGTAAGTATCATTACAAATGACAAATTCATTTTGCGTTACAAAACCGGTTTACTAATGAAAGGTTACCAACTTTATAATTGTGTTTACATGTGACATTTATCCTAAAAACAAATATATGACATAACAACAATTTGGTATTTTCTAGAAGTGGGAGCCGGAAACTTGCAAAACATTTAAAAGAATTTCGAAATTCATGTTTAATTTATGAATAAACAGTATGCATTACTGTTGGGGTGTAATTAAGATTAAATATCACAACAACTTCATTTTATTACGAGTAAAGTTCACCAATTAAGTTATCTGACCTCAATCAGCCCTCAGAACTTACACCCAGTTCAACTTTTAAAGTTGCTACAATTGTAACATTTCCCAAAGGCATACATAATTATAACGAATGAAATCGTACCCTAGTCTCATATTTTTAAAGTCCATTTCGCGTCGTTAAATTTTTGCACGTGGATTGAATATAATGTAGCCGTACTGTAAACAGGAGTCAAACAGATTCTTCCGACAACTAGAAGCATGTTACCGGGGGCGTGTAGGCGGTAACGACTCGCCACTTGCGACTGCCCTCTCCCTCGCCGCCGTACAAATGAGAACGGACGCGAAAGAGACGGAGGAGGCGGTTACAACACTTCAAGTGTCTGGTTATCTGCGCCAATATTAAAATGATAAAACAATTACCTCTGACCCGGGAGATTTAGATAACAGCGCGCTTTTAGTATCGATTACATTTTTCATTGATTATTTCATTTAGTTTTATTGACTTACATTATTATATTGCATTTAGTTTCTGCTTTTAATAAACTTTGGCAAAAGCGTCATAATAACGTCAAATAAAATAAGATTTAAAGTGGCCGTATTTGGGTAGAGTCCAATTAAGACATCGTTCGAACAGTGGACGTTGTGATCGGCTCTCAAAACAATACCTGAACGAAACAAAGGAATCAAACACGAGTTTAAAATAGAAGGCCTCAATTAAATCCACCGGCGATCCAAGCAGTATGATATTGAAGCGCAAAGTGTGAACAAAATACGAAATTGTTATGCGACGTACGCTCCGAGAGGCACGCGCCGCCGGTCGGTGAGGTCAGGCTGCGCGGGCGCAGCGGTGTCGGCGCGGTAACGAGTTGCGATCAACACAACAATACTATTATGCGCTGGGCTTTTGATCGCTATTGGAAGTTGGAACAACATTTCATACGTGCTACTGGCATAAGAAAAGATTATACGAAGTGTATACGCGGTGTTTATTAAACAAATGAAGTTGTTTACGTTTTGTGAGAAGAGAGAAGCTACTCGTATACAAACGTATGATTTTTTGGGGATTTTAAAATTAAGCGAATTTTCAAAGGTAACGTTTAATATGTTTGAGCGTATTGCTTAGTAATATGTTTCATTCAAAAATATTGCAGAGCAGGTGTGTCAGTCGCCAGACTTGGTGAAAAAAACCGGTACGATTTAAAATCGAGACAGCTTCTTCGTTTTACATTCCCACGCAATAATCTTAAAAATTATGAGCTTTTAAAGCACTATAGAATACAAAATAATGATTTTAAGCACTTTTGAAATCAATACTTGAACAATAAATAAAACATTTATTAGTGGTTAAACCAAATGGAATCGATTCTCGAAGTAATAAATCGTCTCAAATACGAATCGTCACGGCGACTGACATGTAATATTTAGATAACTAGTTGTTTCATTGTATCTATTGTTCGCACGCTTTTGCAGTGTCGTAATCGAGTTGAAATAATAACTTCAACAATCGCTCCACCGGCCGTTGAACTGCGACACGTTAAAACGCTAATTAAAACTCTCGACCGAAATTAATATCTGACAATATACATGCCGCCCATAACATTATGGTAAATATCAGTTTGAGATTGGCTATATTAATTTCACTAACAACAAGTCTAACAATGCGACAATTTCGAATACATTGCACAATTATTTTTCATCGCAAAAAATTCAACCTTACATAATATTCTTTTGAAACAAATCTCCCGTTCAACTCGAGTGTACTTATGGTCGTATTTTCAAAGAACGCTGAAGCGTCTCAGACGAGACAACCTCGACGGGGAAAAAATGGAGAAAAACGTAAGGATGAACCGGAGAAAATTACACCCTGGGTAAGGGTGAAGGGTATACAGGTAGGCCGCACTACAGTGCGCCATCCAGCTAACGGTAAAGACAGGCGCGCGCGTCCGCGGTCAACGAACCTTAAGACGGCGTACATCTAGAATTTTGAGGATTTGCCCTACTTTTTTTTCGCTTACTGTTACGTAATGCTTACATTCTGTAATATTTTTATTGCGGATATGGTTTTTTTATTCGTCATTAACGGAATTTGCTCAACAAATATTTAATTACCTTCTTAAGTTGAACAAACGCTATCCGATTCTGTAGGCCAATTGTAAAATTATGGTTTTTTCTATCATTCTTTTTGATGTGATTTGTTTGAGTGTAAACAAAAACGAGCATTGTAGAATGTAAGCTCATATGTGACAATGCGGATTCCGATTGGAACACCGCAGAGCTTTTATGCATACAAAGGACTATGAGAGGGATTGTCGAACGTGCACGCTGGAATAAGAGTGGAAAACACAAGCCCCGTAATGTACTCATCAATATTTGACCGCTTTTGTGCAAAAGGATGGGTAATATTTTTTATGAGAATATTATAGAAAAATATGAACGTATAATAAATAAAATATGTATTTATTTTTGTTCAATTATATGTCAAATATCAATTCATTAAACAAAATACTAAATCATTGTAATTTAATATTTCATACGGCAATACCATTAGCAAGGTAGAAATGTCACCTCGCGTGTCTTATTAATAGGATGTAAAGGACATCCTATTAATAAGACACTTAAGGTCAGACAAGGAAGAATCATACAAATCTAACACCTTATATATGTATTGTAGAACCAAGATAGCAGTTAATAGACTAGTAGTATACTTTTATGAATAATGGCGAATAGGACAGTTGGCGTTAAAATTTATATTGTGATCGGTGGTGAAAGAAGACATCTTGTAGAAACCAGCATGGAAGAAAATTGGAGTTATGTTTATTTTCTTGTCTTATCCTGTCTTTGCCAAGAGCAAGATTGTGGGATATATTTTAAAGTCGTTTCATTAATATTAAGACAAAAAAGCAGAAAATGCTGCATAATTAAAGAAATAAACATGTTAATCTGCCACATCTGGGCTTAAGTCTTGAAAACTTTACAATTGCATTCAGTGTCACTATAATATTAGTTACCTACTTATTTTATACAAATGAGTTTATTTATGATTTTGTTCATCCCGAATATAACGAAAGTTTAGGAATAAATATAATGAAGGAACAAAGTATGAAGAAATCTTACGAAGGTTCGTATTTTCTTGTTCACTTGTTCTACTTATGGTGACACAAAAATGTGTCACGCACCATTTACTATGTGGTACACGAAATTGTACACTTACTGGGTATTCACCATTCTTAAACAAACTTTTCCTTAACTAATATTACTATGAATAATAAAATTCAATTCAATTAAATAAATGAACCTACGTTTTAGTCATAACAGAGCGCATAATTCCCGCCATGAGTAATGTTCAACAACGCATACGGCATACGGATTACAATATCATTAATCTTAATAGAGTTATGAGTAAAGGAGCAGTCAACTGTATCGTGCAAATAAAACATTCGAGTCGACGAATTCATCGAGTGCAATCTTCGGCACTGATCGCAGAAACTAGTTCGCAACTTGGCTGCAGCCGGTGGGGGAGCAGGGAGGAGGGGCTGCGCGCTGAGTGAAAGCGTTTTAAATTTAATCGCATGCCCTCTGACGCTGCATTCGGCCGAGTTTCCGATGCTATATCAAGAGGCCCTTGTTTACAAGCAAACGCATAATATCTCATTGCGCAACACCAACACCGCTGATTTTACACTTAATTTTACAGCACGGTTCAACCCAGATACATTCTTTATTAATAAGCTTAGCGTCGCTCTGTCATACAATGTATATTGTCGCTTACCGGAATGAGGTCATCGAGCACGATTTTAAAATTAATTATAAAAAATAACAAATTTTAATTATCTACTTTTATTTTAAACTAAATGAACGTTACTGACATGCATGTATCGCTCTCAGAAAGATATTTAAAAAAATATAACTAGATATTTAAGTTAAACCAGTTTTCCGTGAATACAGGGTCAAAATGAAGGGCCAAGGCGATATGAACATAAAAACTGTAATAATGTAGAAACTTTTGCGTAAAATTAAATAAGCGTAAACCGTTTACGTAATAAAAAGGGCATAAAATGTTGCAACTTAACAAAGCCAAAGGTTCTGTTATTTCTTCAAATCTTAGCTGTTAGCTTGTAAACTAAGTTACATGGAAAATTTGTACCACGAGGAAATAGGAATACTATCTAGTTGCTTACAGTGTAAAGAGCATCTATAATTATACACTAAGCAGAACATGCACTCCCTTAATTTCTAACGATCCAAAAAGCCCGATACCGTCCTCAAAACTCCAAGGTCAAAAGCATGCTCAAATCATCGTAAGGCGCTGAAAGGATCATCGATCATGGTCCCCGCTCTTGACCCCGATCCTCTCTTCCCCACATTATCATGACACACCACATACCGGGTCAAGGCGCTGATGACTCGAGGAAAACATTCGGTGTTTATGTATCGCGCTTTCCGTTTCATCTCGTTATTTCATCTCACTCCGGGCTGTATTATTTTTACGACTGCGGAAGAATGCGAAATGAAATCGAGTGGTCGTGGAGAGTCCATGGTGTTGGAACTTTATTTTAACAACTTCGGTGTCTACCAGTAAATATCATAAAAGATCTCAGACAAATATCGCACCAAAGTATAAATTTTAATGATCATAATTATGATCTGCGATTTAAAAAATGTCAATCAAGCCATCCAATATTTCGTAATATAATTCTTTAAGTACTTATTTCAAAAACAATGGCAATTTTAAAGAAAACAAGGATATAGCGCCGTTGCTTAACACAGGGTGTAAAACAACACAAAAAAGATATATTGAAACTTGTTGGAATGTACCTACTTCTTAAATATGATACAACTGCAGAAACAGGTCCTTATATGCATAAATAATGTCAACAACTTCCTGCTCGAGATTATTAACGACAATTTTTGGACTCTTATTTTAACTGTTGCATTTAGACACATAAATGAACATTTTTATACGAAAAAATCGCACAACATGAAATACCAAACGGCAGTATAAAAACATATTTACAAAGACAAAGTTTCAGAAATAAGTTCTTTAGCGCGATGGTAATATCAATCAAGCTTTTTACCAAAACGAATCACAAGTGAAGTACAAGTCCTTTGACAATTGATACAATTCTTAACCCTGAACAACATTAGAGTAGTAAGATGTATGTTAATGATTGTTTCGAAGTGACAATTAATGCTGGTAGATTAGCTCGAGCGCGCCGGTGCTGCCTCGTCGCGGTTGGCGCTATGTAGGTCATGATAAGAGAGTAGCCCGCTAGCTCCGTTCACATTGACTATCGGACGACGGTCAGCGGAGTCTTGTAGATACTCGATATTCTTTATAATTAATTACAATTGTTAATAAAAATAAACAGTGCTCACGACTTAATTTGTATCAAAAATTTTCAACGCTGGTTACCCCTTTCATGTTCAAAGAATCATACGCTACTGCTAAATGAAACTTCGTTGTCTTAGGAATTTGACGTTTTGGTTTCTTAGACAAGCAAACAATATTACATTATTAGTATATCCCGGCATTGAAATATAAAACATTAAAACACCAAAACCAAAGAAATCCTTCGTAACTATAGAAACTTTAAATCCAGCATTTGAAATTCTGAAATCCCACAAGATGTTCTCTAACAACACAATATAATCAGAATAACAACGATGTCTTACAAAGTACAAGTAGTTATAAAACTAAAAGTTGCGAGCTCGGAGAAAGTATTGTTTTCAATAGGATGTGGGTGAAGGACGAATTGCAGAACTGTTGTTATCAAGGACGACCTTGCGAGAGTCCTTGCTGGGTAATGTTATCTTTACCTATGCTAGACTTGCATTTAAATGAATATTAAGTACGTTATGTAACAACTAGTTCATTTATTCTTTTATAGTGCTTATCGCTTCAAGATCAAGGAAAAATTATTGCATTAAGTAGGTACTTAAGAGTCGACTAATTTTCTAATAGACATATAATATTCTCTCCGTATAAAATGTCCTTTATAACAACAAAATTCACTTAATTTTTTACTAGTACAGTAAGTAAAATTTACCGCCTCGTATACTTTATTTTTCATAGATATTTTTTTCCTTGAGAGTAACAAAACATTGATACAAAACAAGACGACTTAACAGGTATGAATAATGGAATTCTAAAAAGGTTCGTAATACGTTTGACTACGTAATTAATATTTATAAATTCTATACCTATATCGATATGATATAATTATTATGTTTTTGTCTATGGTTACTGATAAGATAAACTGCCGAATTTGATGATGTTAAACTATTAAGAATTTGTATATTCATATCGGTAATTTATTTGAAATTTTGATCGAATTATCTGATATTTTTATTTGATTATAAAGGTTTATGAATGTTCATCTTAGTATTAACTATCGCTCGTGGCTTCACCTTAGATTATAGTTATTAGGTAAAATGCATTTAGCCAAAAAAAAACTATGTATTGTACAGTAATAAAGTAAAAACATTAGTTCTTATTCTTAATAAAATAAAAGTGTATTATAATACCGATAGCAATTATCTCGGCCCGATATTTTGAAGATACTATTTTTACACATGATAAATTCTGAACAAGATTGATAATAATTTATATTAATACTGTTTTTATACGACTCGTGCGACAGCCGACACATCTGCTGGTCTATCATAGATATTAATGAGATATTAATTTTTTGCATAATTCATGGAACCATAACTTATCGGTTATGATAAAAAATCCTTAATTTAAATATTATATAATTATGATATCCATGTATCCATTATAATTGATTTAATTAGATGTTAATTGTTATATAGCTACTTTCGAGGGCTTTTGCAGGAAAATTTTGTTTTAAAATTAAGTATTGCGAGGTTTACATATATTGTATTTTGTAGAGTTAATAAAAAAGTAATGTTCGGTCGATAATAAAGAGCTGCCGGCATCATAAGACGTTATGATAACGGCGCGAAAACTGTTATCAGCGAGATAAAACTGACGCGGGGTTGCGGCGCTGCGGACCGACGTCTGTAGGTCAATCTTGTTTTTATACTTATCGCCAGTTATGGGGAAAATTTACATTGTAATAAAGTCGCCATCAATCATTTTTTCAATTAACAGTCTGGTTATAGTGACTGATTTGAAATTAAAATCAAATAATTACGATACAGTCTAGCACATAAGGTTCTCCCTCGTGGATATTATATCACGTGAATTACGTAAAAGACATCATTTTACTCTCTAATTTTTTGGTTTATCACAGTTTCTATAAAATTAATAATTTTACTAATATTAATTTGTCCTAAAGTTTGTCTTGTAGAAAAATTACCTACCAAAGTATTAAGTCAATATTACAGTTACATAACGAATCTATCGTTCCCGTCTCGATAAACACACGAAGCAACATAATAAAGCTCTTTGAACATAAAACTATACAAATTAACCTCGCCACAGATAGCCGGGTGTATAAAACACGAGTACGTTTAAGTGGCAATAAGTTTAACGGTAGGTTGTTCGGTGATAATGATCGCGACCGCTCCGAACCTTGGTGCGGTGACGTGATAGTTTATCAGTGGAGACCGCAGCACAACAAACCACGAAAAGTTATAATTTTATCAACAATGTGTCGATTTTTATTACCAGTTGGAAAGAATCAAATTAGTGACAATGTTGAGAAATAATTTTAGATTGATAGCACCTAGGTGGTTGCAGCTTGTTGTCTGCAATGATAAGACCTGGTACAATTGAGGCAGCACCACATTCTCATCGGAGATTGCGGAGAGTAAAAGGAGAAAACCCAACTTATGACTCTGTCTTTTGCTTCATACATTATTTTTTCTGATATTCCTTATTTTAAGGGAGCAACACATGTGTGTTTGCGTTTGTGACTTAACATTAGATGATACTTGTTTATTTATTATTCCGTGTTATTCCACACGTGGGGAAATAATATTAAATTTAAACATCAAATCAAAAATTCGCGACCCAGCGGAATTTGAACCCGCACCTTCTGCCTTGCCGGGGCAGGTGCTCTAGCCAGTTGAGATATGGGTTGCTTCGCACGCTGTGTCGAAATTCTTGATCTGTTTATGTCTAAGGTCTAAGCGCGAATTTTTGATTTGATGTTTAAATTTAATATTACCAATCTTAATTTGATAGGGACGATTTTCAATATGTAAGTCTAAGATTACTCTTTATTTTCAGTCGTGGCCGAAGGATATTCTTGTTACAAATGGTGGTGCTGTGCTTCGTACCCCACGCGGCGCTCATCATCCAGAACTGCTCAATTATGGCCCAGCTATCCCAGACCTTCGACTCTTCGATATTTTTGAATACAGAGGTAAGTAAAAACGCGTACAAGGGACATAACGTCATTGAAGTAAGTCATTAAAGTAAGTGAGATGAAGTAAGGCATTTTATAGCTGTTTTGAGATTTTAGAACCATATTCTAGAGAATAAAAGGCCCATGGCTTTAAAAAATCCAAAACCTTGAACCAATGAACGTTGAACAAAAACTGAGTGCTCTATCATTAAATATATACTATACTAGTACTATATACTAGTTTTATACTGGCTTCAAACTAAGTAATGAGGTTTTTGTGTTCTCCTGAAAAAGTTAATATTTCAGACTTACGTGGTCTTATAGTAGAACTTCAATGACGATAAATAAGCAATGCTTTAGTTGCTTATTTGGTTCTATTGGCATAATACTACACATAATCTACTTACATAGAACCAAATTAAATTAGGTAATATAGTTACGGATTGTATATTAAGTACGGTAATTGGAAGTCTGAAACCTCTGTCTGTTACAGTCTTACCCTACCCTTTTCATCTCTCATTCATTTTGCTTGGTACGTACTTATTTGTGAGCCTACTTAAATTACAAATATTTTGAGGCTGCGAGGTTGTATTAATCCCATTTTGCATATTTAAAAATGTTTTACAAAAGATGTTGTTAAATAAAATGATATGAGGTTTAATTCACCGCGTCTCTCCCTGGCAATGTGAGTGACATCTCAATAGTTCTCCCGACTCATGCAGATTCAACGATATTTTCCTTCAGAACCATGAATTATAAGAGGTAGCTCTGTGATTTTCCAGATATAAATGCTTCAGTAAAAATGCATACAGTCGTTTCATTATACGAGTAGAAATAAGAATAATAAGATTAATAAGTGCAGGTGCGATCCGAAGGGACCATGGGACATGACCCCCCCCAAAACCATGCATGTCAAAGGAAAATTTTTTGGTGGCAAAGTAAAAATGCGGATAAAACATGTCAAAATCTGCAATTTTCAATACTCATGGAAACATTCCAAGTGACTTACAAGAAAAAGCACAAAATAACTGTACTATAAAGTTTAGTATTCTATTCGTGACCCCCCCCCCTCCCCCAAAACTTGTGACCCTCCCCAAAATTTGAAGCTGCGACCGCGCCTGTCCGCCACAACTGTTAATCTGAAGCACTGAGACTGTTGAGGATTGTTGGGGTTGTGGAGACAAACGCTAAAGTTAAAGTGACAAATCTAAGCATAGTCAATTTATGTTTTGTAGTTGATTAACTAAACCAATATTGATACGATCAAAAAAGGTTTCCAATCCAATGGTAAATGTAAAAAAAGAATCATGTAAATTGACAATTCTAAAGCGCTCCAAAATACCAATTGAAAAAAATATACAACATGATTCTTCCTTTCTTAAAAAGAATTATATACATTATTACCTCGGGTATAAATATATACATGTCTTTTAATTATTATTAACATCAGTATTAATATGTTAGTTTTTTTATTTGGTACACATTGATATCTTGATAATGTTGTCTATGCTTATTGTCTATCATCACTCTTTATTTTTTTTTAGTCTGTGTGTTGTGATCGTGATCGTGAATCGTGTCCGAAACCTGCGCTGGATGTAAAATTGTGACCATGATTTTATATTTTTTGGGAAAGTGAAAATTTTTGGTTACCATTAACTTTTCCGGTATAAATTAATTGGGTCAGCCGTTTCTGAGATTAGCGCGCACAAAAACACAGGCAAACAGACTAACAGATCAACAGGCAAACAAAAATTTTAAAATCCATAGTTTCAGCTTCGGTAACATACATACAACGCGTTTCACTTGAATTTTCGGAATAATATTCAATGTACAGAATCGACTTTTCTACGATTTTATTATAGGTATGTATAGAAGATATACGCGCTAAAAGCTGCGACCATCAGTAGAATAAGCCCTTTTATACACGGAACGTTTTCCTCAACAGTATCATGTGACCGGCACTTTATCATGCGCTGGCAGTGAACATGTTTTGTCCATCTCGTGGAGATGAGAATGACCGATTTTAAAAGATTGGTAGAATATTCAATTAATTTTGTTTGATTTTTTTTTGATGATTGAATATATAGTAGTAGTTAATTTTTAACAAATGTTGTTTCTCTCTCAGTTATGTTGGAAAAATTATATTAGTTCATGATAAATGAAATATTAGTGTTTTTTTGAAGTCATAGTAATGAGTCCTAATAGTATATGTATACGGTTAAAAAATTATATTTTTAACAATTTTTTTATATATATATAAACTTTATTTTGTTTTAGTATCTCTTGAATTTAGTATTAATTCTACTCAACAACAATACTCAGTAAAAAGAAAAAGATTTATTCAAATATTGAATAATTTCATAAATCTAACGTAAAAGTTAAAAAGCTTAGGTTAATTGGCACTCGTGTAATTTAATGTGACGCACCTTCTGTTATAACATACTTGAAACACGTTCAAAATTATACTTCCAAATGCAGAGGTCAGTGTAACCGTGCTACATATTAATGAGACACAAAGATTGGGAACTTTATACTATTTACATGCGACTAAAGACAATAATATACATATGTACATACTATCATTATCTAAGGGTACATTTAGACTAAACTAACATCAAGTGAGCGAACATTCTAAGAATGTTTTTGTATTAGATAGAAAAACGAAAGATTGCTTTAAACCTGTTTACAGTAAAATAATTTAGTCGAATAGGCCTAAAAAGAGTTAACCAAAAGAGTTAAATTTTATGTCGAGAAAGATAAAAGAAAACAAAATACCGTTTATACTTGCAAGAAGATTAGGATATTTAGCATATTAGATTAGTATAAGAAGATTATAATATTTACATTCGGTGGCGCGTGTGTCGGTCGGGGCGTAGGGAGTAATAAAATGTACATTAACCCGAGTGCCAATCAAAAGCCAGTTATTAATAACGAGAGGTTCGCTTCGGCTTTGTATGGACTAAAACAAAGGTTATGTGAGGTATATAGCCATGAAATAAAGCTTACGTTAATCAGAGATAATGTGACATTCTCATGGTGGAAGAATTTTTGATGACGGTCCAGGGCCAGGGACTATTCTCTATGCCAAATCAAAACGTATTTCTATGTTGAAACACGTTATTGTCTTAAAACCGTATTCTCTATGACAT
>DVVJ01000961.1:0-12677 GCA_018234505.1 Junonia neildi neildi | reverse complement strand
ATCGTGGTCCATAACAATTGAAAATCAATTGTGTCTGGAATCTCCGTACTCGAAGCATTAAGTTGTTACGTAATAATAATGAGATAAAATTTTTATGACAAAATTAAGATAAGCATCTTTTCATGGTTCTGATCACTTTTTTGTGTATAAAATTGTATATTCTAGTTCAAATAACGTGTTAGACAAGGTGTCGAGCTGATGTATTGTAATGGGTTTTATGTTTTAACACTCACGAAGATAAGTATAATTTACGACTATTACAGAACTTGCGGTAAAATAGCCGCTTGCAATTGTATTATTATTTATATTGCCCTCTTTTGTGTTATTTTTGATCACAAATAATATGCGGTATTACTAATATTGTTACAATAACTGTCACTATGCAACCAGTAACTGTACCACCGCTGGGAAATAGGAGGAGGAGAAGAGATTCTCCTATTAAGTCGACGTACATAATCTTTATTGCGATATAGTTACTCGTATGTTTAGTTTAGTTAGTTGTCAATGTTTTTATGTAGCAATATGGATGTGGGTAAGTTATTTATTTAAAAAGTAAGACTTACTTTCCATAAAAAATAAACAAAAAATATTCCAAATAAATTCATCGATTTGAAATATAAAACTTACTACGCTACAGTTTCATTAAAATTCATATTGCGGTTTCGCGAGAAGCGTCCAAAGACAAAGCAAAAAGTATTTTTATTTAATTTTTTTCTTTTGTTTGGTTGGTCTCTGTGTCGATATTAATATCTTCCAAGAATAATCTATTAAAATATTCCGTGTACGAATAACGAATCAGCAAACTTTTTACTATTATCTACGTATGCAATTTATAATTCACTAACCAGATAAATAGATAGAAACAAGAATACCTTTAAAAATATTTCAAGAAAATTTTATTGGTAAAACGCAAATTTTACTATTCGTAAATGCAGAAATTTTATTCTTAAACGAATGAAAGTAAAATAAAATATAATTCGACAGGAAGCTTATTTCAATAAATAAAATGATAATTTTACATTTGCTATTTGTGCAGATTGAAATGTATTTTCGTTTCAACATTTATTTATAGACAAATAAATGGCAGGTGTAATTTATAATTTCCTGTATATTTATTATGTTCGAGGTTGCTTTTTGTTTGATCAGAAATATATTTCAATACAATACATTTTAACGATAATATAATTCTGCTTATTTAATATGTGCATAAACAGGGTAAATTAATTTTTCTAACGCTTTATGGTTTTTAATAATAAGCGTGATCGTCAACGGATATGCACAACAATGTGGCTTGGATATTACTTTTGTTTATATGCGTGCATGCATGCATTCATGACGACGTGATTGCTCAGCAAATCATATTGGTATTCAAACTCACTTCGCATGACAATTCAGATAAATATTTTCATTTTATTTGTAATTGTTTTACGATTGAATTAATGGAACAAATAATAAACGATAGTAATTAAATATTGCTATTACTCGAGTACAATTCCCAAACTACAGTATTGAATTCATTTGAAATTACAAGAAGAAGTTAAAGCAATTTACCAATTTACAAGAATAACAAAGGAAAGGTATAGTCTACCTAGTACGAACTTTCTACTCACGAAAGCTAACCAGTGATAATATTAGCCAACTTAAGTGTTATCTCGAAGATAACGTACTCGGAATACATTCGTTCAACGAAATATAAACAAAGATTGAGTTCTCGGAAACTAACAGGTTAGATAAAAATATTAATGGTCGTGATAAGGTTAGGGAAATATGTTAAACGGAAACGGGATCTGTCAGTTGAAGCACCGCGGTTTCGTCTCAGGTAACGAATTCAAGCACGTAAAATTATAGCTTATAATTTGTATTAATAGCAAACGTGAGTATCTCTATTAATAAATTGTAGTATCGTATACTAGTAATAACTGTATATTATTGCACACAAAATAAATAATGATTATTTCTAAGCTTCACATAAATCTAAATCGATAAAAGCCCGGCTTTTATCGATTTAGAGGGTGAAAGCAAGGCAACAATCCGGTCACGTGGCGGGCGCGCGCCTTCGTGCCACGCGCTGCGCAAGCGCAGGGTCCATGTACAATAGTTATTTATGTTGGTCCTTCGAGCTGGATTAACGGGCGATTATGCACGCTCCAGATTCAGGAAACGAGTCAAACGGGCGTTTCCATTTGACCTCGGACTGTACTCTATTGTGAGATCAAAACTGTTAACGTTAAATGAATTCAACCAACATTTACGTTCAGATAAGCCACGAATAATTCGTGTCTATTCAATTTTATACAAATTCACACGAAATCTACATTGTTTTGTAATGAATAATAAATTTTATCTTAAAACGTAGATGAATTTGTAATGACTTTCATGGTAATGAATACGACGAACGAATAAAATGTTTTAAATATGGCAGAGGGAACTAGATCTGTTTTAAGATTAAGAAATAAATTTTCATATATAAATAATAAGGATTTTGTATCTACACAGAAACACGGACGGGCACAGTTGTTGGTCTCCTTCGACGTTAATAAAATAAAATTGAGTTTGAATTCATTAAATGGGATAAGATTAACAATGCTGGATCCAGCAGTGAAATAAATGCATCGAAGGAACATTTATCTATAATAACGTTGTATTGGTTCTTTTGGGTCGGTTGTCAGGATGTTTTTATTTTTTATTTATTAGACTATAGAATTACGACTTATCAAAAGAAAAAAAACTGATAGCATAAACACACTATGTCTATTTTTGCCGATCTAGGCGATACATTTAAATATGCAAATACTGGAGTAAAAAATGTTTTTAAATGGAAAAAAAAGTGAAAATCTATATTCTTAGAGTCGTTTGATTATTGAGCATATTCAGGTAACTAATTGACATGTATATTTTTTCCAACAGCGAGCAATAGTAATATTTTAATTGGTATCTTTAATCAGACAGTATATTGTGACAACTGTCGTATGTGTTGAACGTGTATAAATTAGATATCAGGTTTTACGGAGACTCTGTTTTGGCAGATGTTTCTCAGATGTCGAGCGTATCCGGGGACGGCGGGACAGGTTTATCTTGCTTGGACAAGATTATAAAGATAAAAGATAAAAATTAAGACGTTTTTAGCGAATTCCCAGCATCATGAGTAACCTTTTTGTGTTTGAATTTATCACTTACATGAAGAAGTCGAGCTGGTGTTATTAGGAATTGATGTAAATTACTCTTATCTTGTGAATACTTTCCCAAAGTTTTAGAGGAAATGATAAGATCGTAAACTTTTTGTTATTAATATGTTTTTTATCTGACATACTTGGCTGGATTTGGATCTTTAGTTTGAACTATGTCAACTATAAAGGGGAGTATTATAATTAACATTATGATTATTGTGGTTTGATTGTGATAACAAACCGCAGTTATTACAACTGTTAAACAATGATAATTTTTGGAGAATATATTTATTCGCTAAGAGATGTTTTAATTAGTTTTTGATGAAAGAATATTGTTTAGTTTCCCATTTAACGAAACAGTAATAACCTCTACATCATTTCGTCAATTATATGATTTATTTGATGGAATTTATGATTTGATAGCATTACACGTAAACAATACTGTTTAAAATCTAGATATTTGTCATATTAATTACATCATTAGACAGCGTAGAGGCCATGTTAGGAATTATTAATTTACTCTTATAATAACACAGCACCAGCTGCTTCATATCAATTTCAAACAAATGGTTGTTTATATTTGGATATTAATATAAGCAGAATATCATTCTGGTATTGTTAGGGCTTAAATGTTAAATTATTTATTTACAGTATTGTAGAGTACTTATATAGTATAGTATATTGTACATTTTTGTATGGTGCATTTCAACGAATATTTGTAATACTTTATAGTATGGACTATAAAATGATAGTTATGTAGAGTTCTGAACTTAAGATTCACATTTCTTGCATTGTAGAGTCCGAGCTTTATCATGTTTTGCAGCTTTAAACTTAAACAATACGAATCAATAGTGTGTACTACTGTATTGTAGAGTTAAATGACCATTGTTTACTATATGTATGGACATTGTACATATACGTATGTTGTGTTAGAATCTGTTAGAGTATATTTTCAAATTAAAAAGCTTTCAATAATTTATTCCGTGAATATTTTTATGGCTTCTATAACCGAACTATAAGCGTCTTTACTGCTGGCTACTTAAATTTATAGATATTTCCTTTTTCAGTAAATTTAAAACTTTTTATATAAAAATGCGTATTTCTGTCTACGTGATTAGTGTTAGTACTATATATTTATTTATAATATTATAATATACGTTTCAGTAATTTAAATCAAGAACGTACCTGCTCTTTCGCCAATTGGAACCATGTCTTTAATAATATTGGTAATCTTGTATGTTGGTAATGTTTTGTTGTTTTGACACTAATAAAAACATCATCCAAAGTTATGTTCTTATTCTGCCCACTGTCCAAAATGGTTGTTTTCGTCACAGGTTCGATAGATAAATCGGCCACTTGCACTGACCGACTTTCTTGAAAGTTAAAACTCACACCACCTTGATAAACAAGTAAACTGCTGTATCCCAAAGCTATCAGAAGAGCCGCAGCTTTGATTATCCTACGCCCACCCATGCCAAAGCCGGCTGGCGCCACTGCGCCGATAAACTTGGCTAAGTCTTGGCACCTTGTCACTCATCTGTTGCACTTTATTATCAAAACACTAAATTTACAGTCCGCTCGAGTACACCGCTGCATCCACAGAGAACGGTTACAAACTAAATAAAAATGTAGCACAGGCGGTAAACACGCCCGCGCCTCCTCGCAACCCCACCACGTGTTGTGAGCGAGAGGTCGGATGATGCTGTTCCTCTCGTTCCTGCCGGGTCTACCTGCGCGTGCGCCTGTCCGCCGCCTGCGCACCGCCGGCAGCGACACCCGTGTCAATGGCTCACGTAATTGTTGCCTTCATCGATGGATGCGTCTACACAATGTACACCTTTTATGGAAAAAAGTTAATCGGCTTTTGTTTTTTAAACGCTTGGATAAATTAAGAAGCTAAAATGATGTTTGTACTCATAAATTAATAATGGGGTCCTTTTGTTTTATATAAAAATATCATTAAGTATAATAGGGATTTAAGATAATGTAATATGAAGAAATAAGAAGTTTAATTAAAAAATATGATGAATAAGCATTTTCCCATAAGATATATAGCAAATAGTTTAATAGGTATGTATTTTTTTATTTATATTGTTAAATGTATCAATATGTAGTATTAATTATACTATATAAAATGTTTAAATAAAATTCAGGATTTTCGCATTAATATGACTGAAGGTTGTATCGTATTTTACCCTCGTTTAAAGCTTCATTCGTACGAAATTCACTTTGTCATTTAATGTGTTTTCATTGGTGTACAATACTCCATTGTATTGTAACAATGTGTTTTGACTGCCTACCGAGATTTACAGTCTGTTTCCTACTCCTCTTTCATTTTTGGATAAAATGTTTAAGAAGTGGATTAAATAATATATATTTAATAACGTCAAAAAGTGCTATATGTATTAAAGATTTACAATATTATACTAAGAAGTCACTATAAATAGACGACTACAAAGAAAATATTACACGTATATTCCTACTCTCTGCACTGAAGTATGTTCGTATTTACTTATACCAACATCCAAGGATTACTTAGCAAAACAGCAATTTCTATAAAACCGTTATTCTGTACAAGCACCATTACGTTAATGAAGTTAATTAAAGAGAGCGTTTCCATGCGTAATTACAATGACGTTTGAGTTCCAGTATTCGAATAGCAGCTTGTCGGTCCATTTTTGTTTTAGTTAAATTTTGGTCAATGAGTTCAAATTGTGGCCGAAAAGGGAATAAACCAGTTGTAGCCATGGGTGGTTACAAAATTAGAAGCGAGTCATTGTTGCATTAAATTTCACTCAAGCGAGATAATAGCCGATGAAATTTGCTTATAAATCGTTTTATACACACATTTAAGCGATTTCTGTTTAAATAAACATATTTTTTAAGAAAAGCTTTGGATTGACGGATGATAATAATCTTTTAAGCGATTTGGATTATTTTGTTAATAAATTAATCCTATTCGTTTAAAAAACCGGCTAACAATCGTGTGAGTCGGACTCATGCGAGGATGACCACACTTAAAATTAAGGGCTGTGTATATCTTTTTTTCTTACTTTCTTAAAAAAAACTACCTACTTTTTTAATTCTTCTCTAGGACTCTATGTTTACGGGAAAATTAACACCCTATAAGTTCTGATTCCTTTGCAAGGCCTATCTTCGCATAACGTCGTCATCAAACATAATTATGCATCATAAACGATGGAATCCCTTTATTCTAGTGAATTAGAATTAACCTAATACCTCCACACTTTCATTAGAAACAAGTTTTATAAGACAAACAATTAGACTAACACCTGACCCCTAATAATGTAATTTCTAAAAGTAAGAGGCAAGTTGCCGTAAACATCAATAGCCGCAAACATCATCGAATATTATTTACAGCACAGGTCTTAATACCAAAATATGTCTGTTTGTTATACAGCCGATAAAATGACAATAGACTTAGACCGATTGTGATGGAACGAAATTTTTGGTATAATCTTTTGATGAGGTTAAAGGCTACGTTACGCATGTGAAACCGAAGAATCTAATAAGTGTATAAATGTTGCCATAAATACAGCGTCCCGTCCGCCCACAATGCTTTTTATGGTACGAGATTTCATTAAGACGCCTGGATGCGGGCTTCTCATAACATGATCACATCCAATTAGAAATAAAACCGGTGTCTGTTACTTTTATTACTCTAGTTTTAATTGAATTCACAACCCGATAAGTTGAACCGCTCGCATTCCTTATTCGAAACCTAATTAATCATATTTACGGTAAATGGTGTTCATTTTTAGGATTCCGTGCTAACGTAACTACAGGATCACTTTACTATCCGTCCCTCTATCTATGAAGTCTTTTTCTCAGGGACGCTTCAAATGTCAGGTTGAAATTAATAGCATATATCCTAAATTTGTAATGGATCAAAATTGTGAAAAATCAGATTTCTACGTCAATATTAACAAAATATACAGCCCTTTATGCCTTATATTTGGAGTAATTAGACATTTATGCTAGGAAATCAAAGTGTATTGTTACTTAGAATCATGAATTTTTGTAAAAGGTATGGTTTTATACCAGTATATAAGTGATATCAGAAAATTTTCTATAAAACATTATTACTATAAAACTGAGAGCCGAGATGGCCTAGAGGTGCGAACACGTGGATCTTAACCAAAGGTCATGGGTTCAAACCCTGGCTAGCTGGTTCAAGCCGCTGGATTTTCAAGTGCTAAATTTGTGTTCAAATTTATCTCGAGCTCGGCGGTGAAGGAAAACATCGTGAGGAAACCTGCATGTACCTTCTTCTGAATTTCTGATACATGTATATCCACCAACCTGTTGATTAAGCTCCATAACCTTCTTCTTAATAGGAGAAGACGTCTATGCCCAGCAGTGGGATATGTTCAGACTGTGTGACATTACTATAAAACTTGTAGTAATAATAAAAGCTGGTCTTTACGCTTACGTTTTGCGTTAGTTCTGTCTTACGATAAACTTCAGAAAAAAATAAAATGATATGTAATAAAAATGAGATAAGCGTAATTAAGTACGGAACCCTCGATTTGGAAATCAGATTCTAGTCTTCCCGAGTTTTTTTGGAACTGATCAGGTCGACTTTATTGGAGGTTTTAATATAATGCACCTTATAAGTGTAAAAATGTTTAGAACGCTATGTTTAAATTCGGTAGACGGTTCTCGATTAAAGTTTTGCAATATTGTATGGTTAATTGCTTAGATAATGAAAACGAATTAAATACAATTTTGCTACTTTTTGTACTATAACGTTAATTTTGTAATTTAATAATTTTCTATTGGTATTTTTAAGAGGAAAATGCCAAATATTATATTTAAAAAGAGTCATTTGAGTTTTTGGTAACTTTACGAAGATCAAACAATTTATTTTTTCAAAATTATAATATTTACGATATTTAAATCTTGTGCGGAATGAAATACCTAGCACATGTATTTAACTACCCACATAGTACACACAAATGCACATCTACACTTAAGAACAGCTACAATAAATACTCTACCAAACTAATCTGTGGTTGTAATATTAAACATGTAAAACATCTGTATACAAATAGTGTGTACAGTAACAATATCACTTAAGATACGAGCTAAGAAGTTAGAAAGTCCATAGCTAATTGAGGAAGCTTGTAATGAGGATAGCACACGCTAATATCGTGGGAACAATAACCGTTTAGCCTCTGGTACTGTGAGCGTATACCGTTTAAAATAATCACAACAGCTACTGTTACAAAATTAATTGTAATTTACGAGACTCGCAACTTTATATGAGCGAGTTGAGTACTTGTATTGTAGAGACGATATATGAGTATCGTTTGCACAAATAATGTAAAAAAAATCTGCTTAATTTTCGAATTATAAAAATAATAGTTAGGTTAGTCTTTCCATAGTTTTCTGTATTGTAGAGACGATGCTAAATAAATTCTCTTGTTTATTACATTAATGATTTGAGTTGTATAATATTTTATAAAAAAATATTTATAGTTTATACATATAAATATTTTCTTTAACTATAATAATCTATAAGAAAATGTCTATTTTGCGGTGATTTTATTATTAAAAAAATAATAAGGATATTTTTCTACTTTCCTGTATTGTAGAGACAATATACAAATAAAAGTCAATTTTTTCTATAAATATTTGTGAATCAAAACGATGACGTTGATGCACGCAAAATACGCGTAAAAAAGAAAGGAATTGTTCAGTTTATCTTATAAGTATTTCATCAATCTCATTCTCTATTCTTCTTTATTTTTCATAAAATTGCAGCGCTAATATCTGCCTCACAAGTAAATAATAAAAAGAAAACATTAACAAGAATATAACTGAATCACTCATACGCGAAAAATATCAGCATGCTCATCCAACTAAGCATTCTTATATACGATTAAGTCATGTCAAAACTTGCCTCGTCGAGGCAGTGATGCGAAAAACTAACTCACTCGAGCCAGTCGCGCGTTAGTATTGGATCACAACATAACGCGTGTTAAGAATAGGGATTACGTATAAATCAAATGTGAATAATATGCATTACGTTCTTTAATAAAAGCTCCTTCTATTGCCTTGTAAAGTATTGTGATTTGATTTTATCCATTTTGGTTATTGATGAAATCATTATGACTACCTAGTTTTATGTGTAAGCACATATTGCTTTGCAAATAATGTATTATTATGGTTTTTAAGCACGTTCAATGTCTCCTGTCCTTGTGTCATTGTGTCCTGTATTTTTTGTCATAATAGGTATCAATTTTAGACCTTTATGCAGTATAATATGCAGTAATTACGGATCCAATGCAATGGTCCGGACGGACCAAGGATGAATTAAATAGCAATGCACACCCATGGTGCGCTATACAACTGACACCAAATTGTTTTAATATAATATGTTAGAAAATATATTCATAATTTTAAATGACTAACGTTTAAAACAGTTATCCGTGATCGTTTTTCCTGAACGTTAGTCTAAGCGGTCTGAAGAGCTTACTAGATTAAGGCTTAGTGGTTAAAAAGTAAATTAAAACAGAAACAGTCTCCTTTAAAAGAAAATTTAAATATTATATTCTTGCGGTTTCATTTTCTCGGAAATAGCTTTCTCAATATTGCGATAAAATATCCTGTTAAATATTTTAGACTCTACATTTTATTTGGATTGGTAGAGTTCTATCACTCAGCTGATACAAAAAAGTATTTTTTATATTTTATTATAATTCGGTGTTCGGAAACAGAATATTATCAAATTAAGGGGGCACATAACACCGGCCACTTATCGGCACTTGCGCCAATATACTGATTGGTGACGTCCGCCGCTTCTCTCGCTATTATCCAATTTATACGCATATATGGTAACTGACATTGATCTGCTACGTTCTGCGCCTAAATATACTTGGGTAAAGTATTTTTATTGTCACTTCCATGATAATCAAAGCCTGAAGTAAAAGTAGAAACTGAGTGAATATACCACTGTTGGGCAAAGGCTTCCTTTCGTTTCTTTCCTAAATTTGTTCTATCAATTTTACTTGACAACTCTGGGTTAGGCTTAGTCAGGGTTTAAACCCACGTTTGTCAGCTAATATTGACGTGGTATAACCACTAGGCGGTTTTGGCTTAAATCAAGAATGATATATCGATATAAAATTATATTTTTTTGCCTTTGTAATGTAAGAAGGATCCTTAATAATTTAATATATTTTTGTATTGTTATGTCCGGCCCTTAGTAGTCAACATTCATGCAAGTCTGTAATTAATTAGTAGACAATCGAATACAGTTTTCAATTTTTATTCCATTGCCGGTATTATTTTTATTAGTATTACTATACGTATTACGGAAGTATAAGATGTTATTGTTTCTGAATGTTAGTAACAGTAAACGATAAAGTAAAAATCTTATTAAAATAAAACATAAGTTTTATTTATTTTGTCAACATTATGTATTTATAATAAAAAATAAATAACGCTCTGTCTACTATCCGACTCCCCGGATATATCGCCAGACCCTCGTCACTTACTGAAGTATATTTTATAAACAGCTAAAACGAGCAGAAGAGCCCACATTCGGAAGATTTATTAAATGTCATTGGATTTCCACTTTTTATCTATCTTCAACTTTGGTCATCAGATCCTCAAGGTTAACCAAATCACTATATTTAGTACAAGGAATTAGCTCCAAAATTTGCACGGACAAAGGTTATAAAAAGGTGTAATGTGTACCTACTTAAAATAAAGCCTACTAGAATTTTCGAAATCAGTACAGTAGTTTTAGATTCTGTTTATGTATTAACATACATAGACCTCTTTCCTTTTTATAATATAGATTACAGACTTGCAAAGTTTGAATCCAATATGATTAGATTTCGTCATTTTAATTTTTTTTTTTCGTAAGCAATTGTTTTTCTTATACGACCTACATACTTGGCTCCAAACGGAAGGCGCCTGGTATATCCTGATCAAAGTGAAACGTAGTTTTTTTAATATTGATTAGAAGGAATAATGAACTCTACCTATCTATGCGTACAACTGGTCAATAGTAAAAAAAAAATATTACCATCTTGCTTTGGTCACGGTGTCGCTATAATCGCATTACGTCAACTCTCAACATTAGAGTACTGTAGGCTATTAAGGTCTCCACTAAGCGGATCTTGACGTTAGTCCGACAGTCACGGCTCCACCATTGTCAAGATTAAGTTGAGCATTATTATAATCTGTTATTTCGATACGTTCATTATCTGTGGATTAAAAAAAAACTTGTTCTAGTAATCTCCAATATTATCATCTTAATAATGGCTCTATCAATTTTGGTACGCCTAGTTCTATTTTTTTTGTGTTGGCGACCTCTTACCGTTTGGTATTGTAGGCGTATGATTCTAGTTAAAAACATATCATATATGTGTATTATTCTTATCTAAATAAAGAGAAGCTAATTATAATTTTTTTTATAAAAAAACCTTAATCGATTAAATCCAAATAAACGCTAAGAAACGAAAAGGTAATGTCTAGTTTGTTAACTGTTGAATTAAAAATATTTATTAAACAAATAAGAAATTTGTCATAATCCCAACTTTATTTACTATACTATATACTTTATAAATAATAATGAAATAAACTACGAATATTTTTCTCAGACGTGTTAAAACGAGAACTCTAAAAGGTCACTTCAAATAAGTGAGCCAATATTGCCGACGTTGCTTACATTTCATTTCGCGAAACTACTTCGTTGAAAATTGTTTGTGTATTGACAAAAAAAGTTGATAATTAAATTCTATAGACACAGCCGCTTGCAGCTGCCTGAATGTCTGAGTCTACCATGTCTCTTTTATTGCATTCAACTCTTTTCAACCTTTTATGCCTCAGATGAAGGTTTTTTACAGGACTATATCAATGGAAATGTCGTTTTTAATTTTAAATCGAAAACTGAAACTGGCTGAGTATAAAAAAATATAATATTTTTGCACAAGTTTATTAGAGACTTGGTCGCCTTGGTATCATGAAAGATGCAGATTGAGGTCATAATTTTTATTACCACTTTCAAAATATTTGTTCCAAGACTTCAAATGTATATTGCAATAACTTTTAAATCTATTTCCTCTTCTAACTCTAACATTTAAATATTAAACTAATCACTTTAAATAATAGGGTGCTTAAAGCCCAAAGTTTGTACCAATAAACATTAACCAACATAATAACAATGTATCACGTGACCGGACAGAATTAAACAGTATCGTATTAGGCTCCGCACAAACGTTCAGTTTTCAGATTCAGTTACCTAATCAAATAGTGGGGGAAATTACACGGGTATATATACAAAAGTAACGATAATAAATAGCCAATAAAAATATATTCATTAATATTCACAAAAGTTTGTCTCCAATAAAAAGATTTACATTATAAACAGGTAAATAAGGTTCCGAAAAGCGAACGCTCTAATTACATACAAAATGTTGGACAACGCGCATACGTCCTTAACGTTTCCGTACGGAAAAGCAAATGAAATAGTGA
>DVVJ01000960.1:0-12682 GCA_018234505.1 Junonia neildi neildi | reverse complement strand
ATTATTGAATGTTCGTATATTATGAGGGAAACTACGGAACCCTTCATGCGCGTGGCTCGACACGCACTTGGCTAATTATTATGTGTAGCTTAAACTTAGCATCAAGCTAAAGTGTTTCCACAGAAGAACATAATTTCTTAAAAAATATAAATAATTGATGATTTACTTGTAACAGTACATAAACACTAAAATAATTGACAGCTTTTTACATGGATGGATGGATGGACATTGATCTCATATCTCATTAAAAAACTAATAACAAATTTATCAGACTACTTATTATATAATATTTAACCTTCCTCATATGATAAAAGTTGGAATTAAGCTTACGATAAATTTGGCAATACCTAAATATAGACATTTAATACGCACTTATCTAAAGCACCTGGTAATAATGGTAGTAAAAGCTGGCTGATATACGAAAGCTATAGTTCAAGCGCCTATGAGATATTGCTTGGTGAAATACTTGTGTGTAGAAAGCTGAGACTGAAGACGGCCTGACTTTGATAACTTTATAATTTCATACGGCACCTATATTTCTTATAAAATTTATCATCTATTACTATTTGAGGACTAATTCTCTCTTTTGCTCTCCTCTTAGGTTGCCTGGAAGAAATCGCTGTTTTAGCGGTAATGCTTTTATATTTTTCTTTTTGTATTATTCCTTCCATTTGTCTTCTTGGTGTACAATACAATTTATTATACCCTGCAAATTCAAAGAAAATAACCTTCAACTATTCAACCTACTATATGAAGTTTATTGGATAGAAGTTTGTACATTAGTAAATTGTACAAAAGATCAATGAAAATGGAAAACAAATATTACTTTGTACTACAACACACATTCGTTTGATATTTCATTGTATCTACGCAGGTCATTGATTTTACTTGACATTTAGTATTTATAATCGAGCCTTTGTTTATTTACAAAAGGTACATTGACATTATTAAATAAACCGGACCAGCGAAACGAAATTTCGAAGGCACAAATTCAGAATACGGTATATTCGCGGATGCAGTCTCTGACCTACTGGACGAGTTTGCATACGATGTATGCATTCTCTTTCTTAAAGCTATATTTTAAAAATCCGTCACTATTAGCCGAAATTAATGTTAACACGTTGTTTTCGAGTGCAAGATCTGATTTTTAATTCATTTCGTACTCTTTCAAAACTGAAAAATAAAATTTGGAAACTTCATATGTTGTAGAAATACTACCACATGTGCATCATCTAATCTGTTTTGGAACATAGTAGTGTCTTTTTTAGAATGGTTTGCAGAAAGTTGTTGTACTTATTACATAGCCAATTTAAAAGTAGCCTATCTGTTAATTCAGGATATAAACGATTAGCTATGTCTATTCCGAGTTTCACTCGCATCCGTTGTACCGTTTAGCGTCAAGAAGTATCAAACACTCGCCCATTAACTTTCGCATTATTAGCACTAGTTTCATCAATAAACTCAAGCAAAGATATCTGATGAAAAATATTATCTCATTCTCACTTCAATTTCGTCTGTATTAACTGCTCAAAAGCATGATTTTTTTCTGAATCGTTTGTCTAAATGAGTACAGAAGATATTATTCTTGAATGTTATCGAGAATTAGATAAAAAGTGTTGCATGGTTAAACAATATGATTCTCCTTTTCAACAGATCTTGTTAACTATCCGTCACAAGCAATAAATGAAATTCAGAACATTAAAAATTAGTTTCAAGAATTACATTTGGAATGCAGCGACTGTTTCAACCTTCAAGAACAATTAGCAAATTAGTGCACGTTAATTACTGAGAATGTCTTTATTTATATCATTTTTTAGAAATTGCTTTAGTAAATATAATTGTGGAACAGAACTAAATTTTTCGAAATCAAGCCAAGTAAATTGTTCAAAGTATACCTAATGCGGTTCGAGACAAGATTATTTTGTAATTGACAAATGTATACGAAATGGCTAAATAGAAGAATAATAATAATTAGTATACATGCATTAGATATAACCAATTATGATGATCAGATCAGGTAATATTTAAATAAAAATTTCGCAAAAAACGAAACGAATATATCTTAAAACATTATAAAGAAACATGTCTTAGTATAATTAAATAGGTACCTGCCCAAAGCTATGCAATACAAATGACGTTTTGCAGGTGAATTCTTTCGTAAAATATGTATCACGACTTCTTACGTAATACAGTTTTCGTAGAACATTGTTCCATACAAAAGTGCAGTAATGGTGCCATCCTTAAAAGTTCCCATGATGTTCCCATAATTCAAGCCATCCCAGAATATGAGATATATTGCTTAAATGGTAGTTGTCAACGATAGCTCTGTTACATGTCAGATGGGACATTAAATATGCACACTTATGATTCCATTAACGGTACTCATGTGACATTGAATACATCCAATAAATAATGTGATGCTGAATGCGACGCTCTTATATCATGGTAACTTTGTAGGTTTCTTTGCATGCTAAGTTAAAATTTAAAATATATAAGTTGGTATCTTCTTTGAATTATGTTTTAAAGGTTCATGTAAAATATGTTTGGTAAGGACGAGTTTCTTTATCTCGCCATATTTTATAAATTAATTATTTTATTATACATCATCATGTCAATTAAGTAAAAATTTAAAGATTTTCTGAAGATGAAATATGAACGATAGTGAAAAAATACGAACGAGTCTGTTACTACTACCCAAAAGCTGTTATGATTTTTTTATCCAATAAAATAATATGACGTATCATTCATTCAGCAAATGTTTCTCAATCTAATATTTCTGCGGTTCAATCGTTGAGTCATGTAACTTAACAAACCGGTCTATTACTTAGCTAGTTTTATTTATATCGTTTTTACCTGCGTTACTCGTCACATATCCGTATGGGGGGACCGATTCAATTGATATGGCCCTGCGGCTCCCGTGACGATTTACTCGTTAACCTGCCACTGACTGGTATAGATTGGACTAATTGATATCAACTGCCACGATTAGTAATTATTGCCTTGATATTTATAGAACTTTGGACCATCATTGCGAATATCGAAATTGCGTTCTGATGGTCGTTATTGAGTTATTGTTGTGCTACTTTTAATCATTAACTAAACAAGTGTCGTTATGAAGTATTACTCCTACAAATTCATGAAAAGCTTTAATATCTTAAACATCGTTCATTAATGTGTATATTGTTGCATCTATTTCTATTCTATGGTTGCATATCATTTTGTTTCGCGTACTTGTCCATAAAATAATGTTTAAATGAAAGATTGGACCATAGCCATGTCGAATTCGAATGTCAATTCTAAAAAGTAATTTTGCTTTTTCGAAAAACGGTTTGTAAAAGTGGAGAGGGGTTTTTAGCTCTTCAAACTACCGCTTATAAAATATACCTACAATGAAATTGAAACCAACCGTTCAACATTAAAATTTTAGATACACGTCGTTCTGTTTATTTTTTATTCGAATTCATCACTGTAATAATAATCCATTAACCCATCACATAGAAAATTATGACGTGAGAGTTAATAGCTGCATAAAATTTTATATTGTTGGCGTAAAAATGTTTTATTTATTTATCATCCGAAGTGCGATGTTCCTAGCGTTTAACATAGTTCCTAGATTGAGTAACAAAGCTACAGCTATGAATTAATTGTTTGTGTTGTTAATAGAGAGTAATTCTACCGGAAACTACAACAGCGTTGTCTAGATCACTTTTTACGTTCTACATATTGTCTCGCTTGCCGACTGTATGAAATGTTACGGAAATTGTTTAGTTTTTTATCGCTTTAATAGAAATAT
Source organism: Junonia neildi neildi (assembly GCA_018234505.1). Classification (NCBI taxonomy): domain Eukaryota; kingdom Metazoa; phylum Arthropoda; class Insecta; order Lepidoptera; family Nymphalidae; genus Junonia; species Junonia neildi. Next base: position 8,889 of record DVVJ01000960.1, on the reverse strand, counting down.
TATTAAAATAGGTATTTATTTTACAAACTACGTTATCGCTACAAGTTTTTAATTTAATATAAATCACTCATCAACTGGTCTTATTAAAATTCAGGCAGCGTCCATTATTTAGTTCATTGCACTCTTTACTAGCTATTTATAGATACGAGTATATTATAATGTATGTTTAAACCAATGTACCTTTAAAGCGTGAAGTTGTTACCAATTTATTCAAAGTTATGTCCGCGATAGACTCTGATTTGCTTTTTTTTTAAACTCACAGATATTATTGGACGTCTCTCCTTTACAGTATCAAAACTGGTTGTCGGTTTTGAAAGTATACCATACCGAAACCCGTTTACATTGCAGTTCTTGAGATTGTTACTAATTCTTCCTGCAATAAATTCACACTGCATAATTAAATAAATACAATGTTCCAATGCAAGCGAATTTAACGAAGAAAGGTAAAACATTCTAAAGAAACGACTCATATATCGTGTATCAAATTAAGTTCTAAAATCTGAGACCATTTTGAATTCATTATACGAAAGCCTTTAAAGCTAATCCTTTAAAACCAATCATTCACAGCTAAAACAGATGAAATTTATGCCTACACGAACATTGGATCCAACTTTAATTCATACATTCAATTAACAAATAAATACAATGTTTTTTGCATCAAAGTTGCAGTCACTACCAGATGTCATATCAAAATCAAACAAATGATATATAGCATAGCTTCAACTGATACAATTCTTTCTATTGCATTAAAGTTTACCGGTTGCGCCGGCGTCGGACCGTTGACTTTAACGAAATAGCTGTGACCGATATAGCAACCAGTTTCTTTAGCTGCACCGAACTGTCAGCCTTGGCATTGATAAAAGATGACTAAGGAGGTTGCCGAGACACGTTTTTATAACCGTATTATACCATACGTTTTGTTAGTAACAGACTAAATAAAGATATATTGTATGCATATTTGAGAGCCATAAAAATGTAAATATGAGTTGTTGGTTCATTCAACCCCCCAACTAATCAGGCGGTTATTAAATGCAAAAATGTTGCATTACGAAAAAAAATGAAGGTTAAGGAAGTTTATCTCGTGGGATTATTTTTTTCTGCTTAAAAATTTCTATGCATAATCCTATATGTTAGGTCCGCTAGTGTTCCCTCTATTTGCTAGTGCAGAAGTAGTTGTATCTACGTAAATTTTCCTTAACGATGAAATGTATAAAAAGATGATACACAAACTGGAAACGACGAGAGTTATAAGGATAAAATTATAATAACAGTAATAAACTTGTTTTATGTAAAAAGCAGCATCTTGTGCAAATGAAGAAATAACCTAAAACTGAATGTTACTGTTCGCTCATTTTCTTTTAACTCCAATTTTATGATCGCTTTTAATGATACTTAATATTTAAAGGCTCTTTGATGCTATGGAATATGCACATTTATTCACTCATCATTTATCAGCGTTATGTGCATAAATTAACTGAATAAAGACGTCTTACGTTCGTACATTCATCCGTGAATGATCTATTCGTGTATTGTTTTAATTATTGCTATAAAAACCGCGGTATTTTAATCGTTCGTATTTATTACTCCATTTACTGCTTCAATGGTTACATCAATTTTTTTAGTATGGCCATTAATATGTATATCGTTAATTTAGTATGTAACACAATAGTAATAATGTAGTAGAGGGACAAAGGTAGGTAAGCAATAATATATATTCAATTTTTAGTGATGTTTGATTATATTCAAGATTATGGTCTTTCAAACGTTTTTGGACAGGACTCACATCTTGTTTTTAGATAGCTTGACAACTATTAAATAATTTAGTCCTTACCCATAGATATTGTTGACACGTGAATGACTATTATGATACTCACTAGTATCGATTTTACTGTTAGCATGCTTAAATAATATGGAGGCATAAGCCTCGTTTCAGTGGAAAAAAACTCGAGCAAGGCTAATGCTATTTAAATATATGATGCGCTAGTGTCATGTAACAATTTTATTATGGCTTTATAAATTTTGTTAATTTCATTTTACCAAAACACCAAAAATTTTTAAGAAAGAAGAACCTGTCCGCTTATTACATCGTATACGGGCTGAAAAAGTACCAGTCTCATTAAAAATTGGCATAAAATTGGTAGTATAACAATTCGTTCGGTGAATAAAACAAAATTATCAATTGTAATGTTTAAAGAGACAACGCAATGTAGAACAAAATAATAATGAAACTACTTCAGCCTTGCATCATTGTTCGGAGATTAACGACATGAATCAACTATTAATCAGCGTAGTGCTAGGAACAACTAGAGTAAATAATTGTGTACCTCGTAACAAAGGTTCTGCAATTAGACTCGCCTAGGTACAAGAGCTACAGTGAATTCTATTTCACAAACTGTTGTCATAGTTTTGTCTCTACTTATAATTCTTACTGGTACCATAAATTGTAATGTGAGTTTGATACGCTCATCTCAATCTCATTAAATTATTATCTGTGGTACAGATAATATTATCCGTGATACAGATAATAAAAATTCAAAGAAAGAATAGAAAACCTACGTTTACAAGAGTTAGGAAACCTGAATAAGTATTGTTGTAGAGATTTAAAGGAATAGCTTAAACGGCCGACAATAACTCAAAAAAAAAATTCACTCAAAGGAGCAAAAACTAGTGATAATATCATCAAAGGATTGAAGCGTAGGCGCACTTAAGCATTATCCAAGTAAGAGAGCAGGTGTTTCCTTACGCCTACATCCAAGTGTGTAATCTTAGCGTCCATCGACTCGTACGCCAGTTTTATCTCCCATCTATCTATCATCTAACATTTACAACGATTAACTTTCCTACCGCATTCTGCTTTTGTTATTTTGACTCTGTTCCTCGCGATTTCACTTTGTTGATGTTTTATGGTTAACGCTTTGCTATACTATTAGCCAAAGGTTTTGTGATAGAGCCTTAGTTCTTATATAGTCTAAAATTTTCTTTAACACTCTTTTGGTTTAGACTATAATATTATAATTATGAAATTTAGAAGTATATTTATTTGTCCGGTTTCCCTCATCTTCACGTTTTGTATACTCGATAATTAATTACAAATCATTATTCACATCACAAAGACATTCGTGCTTATTAATCTACGTCATGGTTATTGTTCTTTTTTCACAAACAAAAACTGAGAAATACTTAGTTCACGTCTAAGAATTTTCATTGTGTATGAGCCTTGACGCGATAAGATAGTGAAATGTACGAATACGTCGTTTGTTCAGATGTCAATGTAAAATTTAATTTTAACATTGAAATCATTATCCTTATCAATATTCTAATTACGTGTGATTTGTTTCGTTAGCGAAATTCATACTGCCCAGCTTATCACCTTGGTACTAAGTATTGAAATTAATAAAATTGTTGCTATCCAAAGTAGATTTTTTTTTAATTTATTTCATACAAAAAATATACAATAATAAATAAACTTCAACCTCTTAATTAGTTTTAATTACAGTTGTTTACGAACACTGATGACTTTATACTATACGAATGTTATTTTATGTTACATTGGCTACTATTACTAGTTCAAAAGGAACGCACATTATACATGTCACCTTTATGTAAAAATATGTTGCAAAAATAGTTCCTAAACAACTTTCCTTTAAAAAACCATAGGTATCAGGTAAGTTTCAATGTCAATGTAATTACCAGAAGCTGGTAATAAATATCATTTCGACAAAGTGTAATTCGCTGCGCAAATCGCGATCCGACCCCGGAGGTCGTCTGATGGCAATTTAAATGCCTTCTGACTCATGAGAACTGGGCAGCGAGCGTCGTTTATCAGTGATCGTGTAAAGGTAGAATTTTATGAACGAGCCAAGAAAAATCGCAACACGCGATTTCAAATTGTATGAACGCTTTCGCTCGATATTTTCTTGCGTTCTCCATAATCCCTTTTAGTTTAGTAAATTCCTCTTTTCCCTGACTTCAATGTAAAATGTGTAATTTTGTGGACTTTGATGCAATATTTTTTAGCTATATTGATTTTAAAAGTAAATTCTGGACCCCCAATTATTTAAAACATATTTAGAGAACAACTTAGGATATGCGTATTTATTAAATGCAAATATATTTTTAAAGCCTGAATTTATAAAGCATAAAAAAAAAGAAATGCATGGAATGAAATTTTTCAATTTGATTGAAAATCGTATAAAAAGCAATTGTTTCGCGGTCGCACGTACTGTCGCGAACCGCAAATTCTACCTTAATCTTCAATCTCATCCCTGTTATCTCCAACATCTGATGTTATTCCGGCTATTATTGTACGTTTATGTGTAAGTGTAAAATCATCTATTTAAATATTTAAATTGATCTTGATTGTATCTTCATGTACTGTGATAACGATTGGAGTAGTGAAAGCGATGTCTTTCAACTAGCTAGTGATTAAGTATTATTAAAAATATCAACTTTAACTGTTTCTTTGAAGAGTAAGATGTTCCCATGGTCTGTCGATTTATGGTACATAAAGACAGATATTATCGTAATATTAACATTGACGTTGTGTGATTGTCCACATACGAACATAATATGTATTGTTCATGAACATCTGCCATTGTAATTGTACTTAAGTCCTTAACTGCGTCATATATAATTTTTGTTTCATGTTTTATAGGTAAAGCTACTTAGCGTATGACGAACACGTTGTAGCCACGTCAAAATGTATAAAAATGACTTAAGCGAATTAGTCACGTTATGCTCTTAAGTTATTTCTATACATTTGCATTTTTACGTAACTCAGTCTAGACCGGAAAATTAAGTTTGTATGTACAAAAAATGTTATTATTACTTTTACCTGGAATGTGATTTAACGTGCTAACGATTCCATACAAAAGCTATTTTTCGTAATGTACACTTACTTAGCAAAATTTTATAGGTGCGGTGATTTAGTTTCTTTCGATGAAAATGCCGTGGTTTGAGGTTATCCGGTCAAGTCTAATGTACACCGTGACCGAACTTTTCCACCTCAATCTAATCTATACCATCAATGGAAGGATTTAGGTGTAATTTGCCTTAGCAATGTGGATCTGAATCCATGTCTTATAAGATTGCATTGAAAATCCATTGTTGTCCAACACGCTCTAAAAATGTCAGAGGCCGGGACATGATTGATGGTAATGGTAGTTTGTTTGAAGAGACAACTGCCGTGAAGAGTTCTTTAACCTCGAATCAAATTATGACATTACTCCCTTCAACCTTTAGTGCAAAGAAATCAAATGGCCTAAATTTATTGCTTCATTCGAGACGATTTTCTAATTTACAAGGTGATTGTTTAAATGTTTCCAACTTTTACTAAATATGTTAATTACACACTGCGTGTATTAATTATGTGCGAAAGATTGTTTAAAATTAAGGACCATCGTTAAATATGAAGTTACTAGCGCCTAATAGCGCCTATTGTAAGCCTGCTACCAAATCTAATCGAAAACATAGAACCAATCATAATTTCAACGAAAAAGCTTCGTCGAAAATTAATTTAATCAACGAAAGTGTCTAAGGAAATGAAATCGAAAGTTCCTCTTGAGAATAATTATAATATTATAAGGAGGATATGTTATTCTCCCACGAGGACGTCATAATTTGCATTAAATCCGCTGAGACTTATTGAATTAACTTTCTTCAATAGACCATTATTGTACGCTCAATCGTACCGTCATTACGATTTAGGCGTACGCTTTCGCTTCACGTCTGTCTTCCTCTGATTCTTGCAAATCGTGCCCACTTATTTCCGCCAGTGCTACATTGTTTATCCATACGTTTCGTTTTTTCATGATCAGTGTAATCAATCTGCTTAGACTGTTGTCTTCTCTTTGTTGTTCCGGACTTTGGTATAGTGCACTAGTTGATCTAGTAAGTATTTTTTATACTAATACAAACATATTATGTTTTCAATAACTTCCATAAAGGTTTGAGATCTTGGGCTAAATGTTTGTTTATGTTTGTGTACGACTGTACGTTCAGTGATATCTTTATCGGTCATCAATTAATATTGAATTAGTTATAACTTCGAGTGTACAATTTGCATTTTTTCGAAATCCAATGAAAAATGAAAGGCTATCAGGGTAATGGAACTCCTTAATGGACGGTAGCAAATCGTTTCCGCCTAAATGCTATAATATCATTCGTCTAAAAGAAACGGAATACGGAACACTACACGGAATTAAGTGATTAATATTTCCGATACTAATCCTCCATAGCGTGCCCATAGATAATATCATCGTCTGACCTGAATCTCCAGTCTATTCCACTTCAGCTGTCATGTGTTGGATTTCCTATTATATAATACTACCGTTTTGTAAGATTTCGTTTTCATTTGCTCAATTAAAACCAGCTTGTTTCTGTTATTACAGAGCTGTTCCACAAAAGTTACGGTACGTGATAATAGTTCAGTGGGCAATTTGTGTTTAATGTCGCGTTTTATAATTTTTTTTTTGTTACTTTCACTTGCGTCATGTTTTCGACTATTTGGATTATATTGTGTACCTCGAATATATATTTTATTTATAATGTTGAATTTAAATTTAGAAAACAATGTTTTAAAATTCTAGTTTATTATATTTTCTACTTTCGTTTCATTCGTACTTTCATACATAAAAATTTGTATATCGTTCTTCCACTTTATTATTGTCTCTCACGATTTCGAGAGCAATATCACAAAATTTTTTGGTAGAGCCAGCAACTAAAGCGTTCAAACAAAAACAAACTACACTTTTAGAAAAAGTTTAACTAAAAATATCCTCACCACCTTTTTACCAGACGAAGTGTGAATACCAAATAAAGCAGATAAACAATGCTATAACAGTTTTAGTTTATCGATCGGCAGTCATGTTGTTTAGATCGGTGCTGTAGGCACCTCTAGCATTTAGCTTCCGGAAGCACCCACCGGAACGACAGCTGCGTTGAAATGTAAATGTTAACCTTTCGTTGTGATTGTTTTGAAAAAAATGAAAATAGCACTTAAGTGTTTAGAAAAAATGATTAAAATTAGATTTGCAGCGATGTTTGTGTTGTTTAAAGTGACATTTTAAACTTGCTATACGTAATCATGATAAATGAATAGTGGTTTTTCTTTTACACATTTCCCTGAATGTTATATTGTAAATATTTTAATAAAACCATAATTTTATTTATCCCCTTGTAAATCTGCCTCATATCTTATATGTTTGATATGTAAATTAATGTTATGCGATAAAACATAATAAACTTTAGTACCGATAATTTTTTTAGGGAAAATAAATATAAAAATTACTTCATTCGACCTCACTCATTTTAATGTGCAACGTAGAAACATAGGAAGAAGTTTTAATTTGTCGGGGACTTCAGAACGTTGAATTTCATAAGTAGTAGTTCAGATTCTTGTCATTTTTTGACATAAATTATTTTTTATATATATTTTTTATATAAAACAGCCACTCTAAATACATAACACTTAACAAAGTAACGTGTATTACGCAATGAGAAAGTATTCCACACTTGTTCGTAACGAAAGTGATATATGATTTTTGGCTGTCTCGCATTACGTTCCGGTTGTTCTTTATTGGCCATTTTGTTACTTGTAACATTACAACTGTTACATAATATTAACAACAATGTGTGGAACCACATGCATAATTAACAGTAATGTGTGTGTGGTGTGTCTTTATGCACGCATGCGTTTTACTTGCGCATGTTTTTATTTGGACAGCTATTGTGACTCGTATATTAATAAGTTGAGGTATTCATTAGTATTCAAGGACTGAAATGTAATTATGCAAAAAAATAGTCATTTGCATATAATTTTTAAATTTTACACGCACTTCAAGATCAATGTTGGTATGTATGTATATGAAATCTGATATGGACGTCAAATGACTTCCTTGTAATGCTGTCAAATAAATGTATGTGTAAAATTAAATGCATGCGCAGACAAGATAGCCTTCGACGTTATTTTTCCCCCTAATATATTAATAATTGTAGTCCATAATGCACTCGGACCACGGGTAACTATGGGGCCGTGAAATACCGTATAAAAATTCCCCTAAACTGCATTGATAAAACCCAGACCACACTGTGTACTTTATTGTTGTGGCAGATATTTTTTCCACTTCCCGGATCTTCACCCTTTACGAACAATAGTCCAGTCTGCTTAGATTCTTAGATAGTACCTACTATAATAATAAACACTTTATAAGTTATTGTTTTTTTTTCCGAGATACCTACTTACATAATAATCATCAATCATCCTAATCATTTTCAATACAATTTTGGAAAACCGATAGATATCGCGATTGTACTTCCTTCAGTTTCCTTTTAAATAGACAAAAAGAAAAACATTATCGTTGAAGTCTTATACTAGTATGCTTAATGGAGTTGTAAGGTCGTAATCAAACTTTTGGGGCACGTGTTACTAATGTAGTGTGTAGAGTAGTAATAAAATGATTCCGTCACACCCTCGTCTTTTTATAGCTTAGAAGAGGGTTAATGACTGTCTGTTTCGGCAAAACTTACATTTTTATAAACTGCTCTGTTTTTTGTTTTGTTGTTGGCTCTAACTAGTCGAGATATGGAGGATATGCGGGCTTAAATAAAGTAGTTATTATACAATGACCAGAAACTCAAGCTGTCATTTCTTCACGTGCGCATCTTGTACTTATTCAGTACTTAGTTGTACTATAAAAGTAAAAGTCTGCTATTTGAAAATAAACAAAAGAAACGTAATGCGGTAGAAAAAATAATTTCAAATACTAAATAGGTACCTATTACGTATACACAATACAATATTTGATACATTTTCCTTAACATCACTGTAAGAACTTAACAGCAAACATGCAAACATAATGTGTTTTGCAATAGCTGAACCTAAAAATGATA